>BMAO01006492.1:0-104933 GCA_019973975.1 Trichonephila clavata
CGGCAAAGTCACAAACTTTAACGTGTATCCAGGCTCTAATATTGGCAGAGCAAGTTCTGCAACTCGGGTAGCAGCATGACGTCCAGCACTATCTCCATCCATACAGTGGAGATTTCTTTAGCAAATCTCCATAGATTTTTTATCTGTTCTGCAGAAATTGCGGTACCAAGTGGAGCAACTGCATTACTAATTCCCGCTGATGTAGCGCTATAGTGTCATATATCCTTCAACAACAAATATGTGCTGTTTTTTACGTATTTCGCTTAAAGCAAAGTTAATCCGTATAAATTCTCCCTCTTCTTGAAGAGCTGACTCTCTGGGCTATTTAAATATTTTGGCTGTTGCTCAGGACTCAGAGCACGTCCGCCAAAACCAATAACTCTTCCTGCAATGTTGTATATAGGAAATATCAGCCGGTCATAAAAATAATCACGAAAATTTTTGTTTACTAATCCAATATCAATTAAAATTTTGTCTTCAATACCTGAAGAGTTTAAATACTCTTTCAAACCAGAGCTTGGTGCATAACCTATCTTAAATTTATCTATGATTTCAGGTAAAATCTTGCGCTGCTTTAAATAATCTACAACGCCCTGATTTTTTTGTGCAAACCAATTTACAGCTAAATCAAGCGCTAAAAAATAGTTTATTGTCCTCTTTTGTATACTAAGACTTTTGGGCAGTTCAACACCTGTAACCGATGCTAATCTTTCCAATGCTTCTTTAAAGCTTAATCCTTCAGTTTGTGAAATAAATTCAAATGCATCACCACTAGCTGAACAACCAAAACAGTATATAAACCCCTTAGTATTGCTCACCGAAAAAGATGGGGTTTTTTCGTTATGAAATGACAGAGCCCAACAAAACTATCTCCTCTTTTTATTAGCCTGACTTTTTTACTTACTATGTCAGATAATAATAATTTTGATTTTATAATATCTATGTGATCCATCTTATTGAATTAGTAGTAGGATAAAATTATATAGAATTATACACATCTGACTCGAAATTTATTTCAAGCTTTAGGACTCCCGAAGGTTCTGTCGCATCTATAAATTGTGGTAGAAGAAGATCGTTAAAACTGTAATTATGGGAATTATAGAGCAATTAGCATAGCAAAGTTCTCAAAAGTAGAAACGTTATCATTAGCCCCGATAATTTGTCTTTTTTGAAGGTTCTGTGGCATCTATAAATCCTGGTATGTCCCATTTGTAGGAAAGTAGAAAAGAAGTGATATAATCATCTAAAAAAAGCAAAGATGTTTCGTATTAGTTCAAAATTATTGCCATATTTCAAAGGATTTAGCTTTTCAGCAGAGATAATAATGTTATCTGTATATATGAAATGTAGATTCTCTTTGAGCTATCGAGATTTGGAAGAAATGATCAGTATAAGGGGAGCGAAAGTTGATCATGCTACGTTACAAAGGTGGGTTATCAGATTTGTGCCACTGATAGATGAATCGGTAAGGAAAAGGAAGAAGCAGGTTGGCAGTAGCTGGAGAATGGACGAGACCTACATTAAATTAAACGGTAAATGGTTTATCTATACAGAGCATTAGATAGTCTTGGTAATACTGTAGACTTTCTGTTGTGTGCTCGTAGAGACAAGTCTGCGGCACTTGCGTTCTTTCGTAAAGCCTTTAGAGAGAATGACCTTCCTGAGAAAGTAGTAATTGATAAAAGCGGCAGCAATACTGCTGCTCTTGATGATTTGAATAGAGAAATTTCTGAAGATCGTAGAATCATGGTTTTTCAAATAAAATATCTAAATAATATTGTTGAACAAGATCATAGATTTATCAAAAAACGAATAAGGCCAATGCTTGGTTTTAAGAGCTTCCACTCCGCAAAGATTACCATCACCGGCATAGAAAATATTCGTATGATTCAAAAAAGACAAATTATCGGGGCTAATGATAACGTTTCTACTTTTGAGAACTTTGCTATGCTAATTGCTCTATAATTCCCATAATTACAGTTTTAACGATCTTCTTCTACCACAATTTATAGATGCGACAGAACCTACAAGCTTACTCCTCGCATAAGATTTAATACAATAAGGATTTACAACACTAACAAAATATCCAGAATTGTGTAGAAATTCAGCCAAAGCTTCGCTATAACAACCAGTAGCTTCCATACAAGCTTTCACTTGTTCTACGTTATGTTTTTGTAGAAAGTTCAGTAGACCTTGAAACCCATTATCATCGTTCTTAAAGCTTCTTTTCCTAGTTTCACGTTTTCCTTTTTTACTTATGAATGAGAGATAAACATCAAAGCGATCTTTTGATATGTCTATGCCCAAAAAGTTGTTGATCATATATAACCCCATACGTTACTATTTAAAATGAAAAGTAGGGCTAACCTTGTGAATACAGAATTAGAACCATTTAGGTTTTTCTACGATACCGTCCAGCCTATACTTTGAGAAGGGAACTCTTGTCTCCTATACAGATTTTATATCTAAGGCTAGCAACAGAGTTTTTCCCTTCTCCATCTAGTGCTTAAGCTTAAAGCATTAGATGCTTTTTTCAAGATACAAGGCCAGCATTGTATTATTATGATCTGTTCGGAATATTATGAGAAAAGCTATACTTGCATCTTGAGAGGCGGAGAGATGGATGATAATGATAGCCTATTTGTCAAGGAATTAATGATTTGCTTGACAAGATTATTGTTTGGCGCTATACTTAATCGGTTATTAGTAGGAAATAAGATATAGTTAATCAAACTGACTCTCTAGATTCAAGTTGTGTTAACTTGGGAACAGAAGGGAATCAAGAAATAACCAAAGATCGTCGCCATTCTGGAGATTCAGGCATTGAAGGAAAGGAAGAGTTTGAAGTTTTAGATGGCGAAAATCAAGAGATACAAGCTAATCTATGTAATACACCCCCTGAAGATCTGAGTCTAGAGAATGCAATACTTACAAACTTTCCTGATGGTTGTGATAGATCATTTATCGTAGAGTCGAAAGATGAAGATTCATATGAAATTATTCCTAAAAATTTAACTTTAACTGAAATAATAAATATCTTAAATCAAGCTATACGGGAAGATGATTGTGAAGAACTAAGCAGGGTTATACAAAATATTGAAAATTATGAAGGCAGATATATTACGTTGGATAATGTAAATTTAAAGAGTTTTTGTGAACAACAACTTAATTTAGATTTACGAGATAGAAGGGATCACCAGCATGTATACTCAAATATACTATCACGGTATAATTTTGATCAGGAGAATTTCAAGTGTGATTATTTAGTAAAAGAATTGGTATTAATGGCAATTGCAGCTAATGATAAGCTGATAGAACAATATCAGGGCATACTTTTTGCTGAAGGAAATTTGAGTCTTTTATCTTTGCTTGTTGGTGGTCAAAAATATATTGAAGCTTTTATAGAAAAATTCCATGGTACCGATTGGATTTATAGAGCATTAAAAGATCAAGCCATACAATTTATTGAACCTAATAAGATTAGCTTCTTCTCAGCTATAGCATTAAGAAAAGAACGAAATTTATTAGACACAGTTTTTGTTGAATTCATCTTAAAAGATCTTGCACAAGCATTAAAAACAAGTAATCCTGATCCTTTGTATGGTGTGCTTGAAACAGCATCTCTGATCGAAAATGAAGAATTTATCACGATAGTGCTAGGTGCATTTGAAGGATATATTAATAATACGGATAAAAAAGATCTGTTAAGAAAAAGTTTTGTTACCTTGTTAGAAACTGCAATAAGCCAAGAACACATATCTGTCGTTGAACACTTGTGCAAACGATATACTAATAGTGCAGATCGTGCCATTTACGATGTATATAAACAAGCATTTACAGATGATAAAGTTATTACAATACTAAGGCAACAGATCCTGAAAAACATAGGAGCTCGTGGCAGAAAAGAAATTTATGATTTAATTCTGAAAACCGCATTGGATGCTGGCAATGTTACATTTATTGAGCACCTATGCAAAGAATGTGCTGAGTGCAGCAATGATGTTATTAATTATCTTGATCATAAATCTAAAAACAACGAATTTGATGAAATATATGAATCAATTCTAGTTGCATTGTCTAATGTCGAAAACACAAACACAAACGCTATAGCCAAGGTGCTTTTTTACACTGAAAAAATCTATCAAAACGTATCACATGATGAGCAAGTAATTAGGCAGGTCATACAGAATATACTGAGAAATGCAACACACTACTCAACAGGCCAAGAAGATTACTCCTTAGTCAAGGAAGTATGTTTCTTATGCACAGAAATTGATGCAATTAACATAATTTTTCAAGAGGAGTGTAAGATTTTTAAATCTAGCATAGAAAAGCGCATAGAAGATCTGGAAAAGGAAAACAAATTATTGCAATCTGAAGCTTTACGTGAATATAACAGCCGTCTTCCAGGTATTGTAAATGGATTAGTTCAGGCTGCTTGCATAGTGTATGATGAATACACTAAAGATCCAAAAGACAATAAACGTCAAGAGAATACTGATCTTATATTCAGTTTAACGCAAATTAGAAATATTCTGCAATTTTCTATTGATGTGCAAGAATATTCCTGTCATGAACGTCAAGATTTGTGGGATGAAATGTACCAAGCTCCTGGAACTTTTATAATACGGAAAAGAAGTAATAACGTTGCAGATGAATTAGAAGTTCCAGTTATAACAAGTGACATTCTATCAGAAAATCCAGCACCTAAAAATCAACAGCCACAAGAAAATGTGGACAGACGAGAAAATATTATGAATAATAGAGGAGGCTCGACAGAGGAGCTCATTAGCAATAGTTTTGAGGAGGGTGAAATGCATAGTAGTGACCAAAATACAAAAAGCATAGAAGAAGCGTTGTCTGATGCTATCTTCAGTCTTGATTGTAAAGAAGTAAGATCTTTAGTAGAATGGGTAAAGCAAGAGAGCAATAATGTAGAACGAATCATTGGTGGGGCTTTGAAGAAAGCTAATGAGACGAAAGTTGGGAAGAGAGATCAAGGGTCTAGAGATAAGATTAAAAAAATTAGAGAATTTCTTGCGGAAGAGCTCAAGAGCATTGCTGCATCACTAGTGGGCAATGATGTAAAAATTACTGCAAGTAGCCACGAAGCTCCTGTAATAGAGTCTAAAGAAAGTGAATCAGATTCACTGAGTTCTGAGGGTGATGATTATTCTAGGCTTGAAAGTGGTAAGTCTGCTGGAACTTCTTCAGGTAATGGCTCTCCATTTGAAGAAGTTGCAGTAACATCAGAAATGCCTTCAATGGCCACTGAAGAATCTAAATCCGAGCCTGATAACCTAAATGATGAGCAAGATGATCAGCAAAATTTAACAGTACCTGCAGTATCAAGTTCTGTAAGTGAGGATGTTTCGACATCTAGAAGTGATGAAGAAGAGTCTGTAGTAATTACACAAGGCAGCCAAAATGATGGTGAACATGATAAATTCATGCCTGAAGAGCACCAAGATGATGATGCTATGCAAAACACGCAACCAAAAACTTTAGTCATTAACAGCAAGCCTAGCAATACAGGTGTTGAGGGTGATGAAAAAAAACAAGCTCTTGTTCAGCCTACTGAACCTGTGTCAAAAAATGCTCAAGGTAACAGCAAACAACCTGGTTATCCAAACAAAAACAACCCTAATCCACAAGATGCAAAAAGTAAGTTGCCTGCGATAGCTGCTTCTATGTTAGCAATAACAGGAATTGCTACAGGAATAGCTATTGCAGTTTACTTGGAGATGTTAGCAGTTGGAATAGCAGTTGGAGCTTGTTGTCTTGTTGCTGCTGCAATCATATATTGTTGTAATAAGCCTTCAAAATCACTTGAGAATAGCAATGCTGAGAGGTTTAATCCTGAGGAGATTAAAACTTCATGTTGTACCTAAGTTAAAGAAAAATGGCAGCATGGCTAAGTGAAGTGATATTAAGTTAACAGTTTAAGAGATTATTTAAAGAAATTATCTTGGTGTCTATGGTTTTCTTGGACGTGGTCTTTTATGTCAAACTCAAAGAAGACTCAACAATTGGCTGCTCCACACTTTCTACTTTCTCGAGCTTGGTGTTGGGATTTATAATATTATATAGCGCAAAACCTATACACGCTAATCCAACAATCCCGCCAATCGCCGCTATGGCATACATTTTCAATACACAAGCTATGATACTACTGACTAGTAATGCTGCACCAACAACACTAGCCAAGATTGCTTGCCTTTGTTGCGTTGTTTTTGTTGGTGGTTTGTCTTTTTCATCTATGGTAAAACATAGTTCTATTTCAGCGGGATTTGGCTCTTGCTCATTAGTTTCTCTATCGACGGAAGTTGGTTCTACAGTGGTTTCTACTGAATCATTTTGGGCTTTTTCGCTTCTTTCACATATAGGTTGAAGGTCTTCACTTTCACATAATTTGGTATCAGTTCCTGTAGCTTTGTCAATTGCATGAGTAGTATCTTTATTTGTTACACTATATTTACATACTTCCTTACTATTTTCATCTTTAGCTGTAGTAGTTTCGGCTGTTACAACAGTGGGCTGCTGCTCTATGTCTGCACTGCTAGAAATACTTGGCTCTTGTATCTTTGAACCCTTCCAATTTTTGAATTTTTTAGCAATAGCTTTCCTTATCTTTTTCATAATCTCTATTAAAATTTGTTGTATTTAATGTGTGTAATTTAAGACGCTAATTTGTAAAATTTTTCTACCTGCTCACTCCACAGCATCGGTATTTCCCTTAAATCAGCTAGCCTCAAGCTACTTGGTTGTCTCCCATTTACTATAGACCTGCTGCAAAAGGTGATGACAAAATGATGTGAGAGAGGTAAAAGAAGAATAAGCAGATTGAGTAAGGTAAAAAAATGAGCTTTAGTTACTATAACATAAAGAAACATCCAAGAAACTTTCGTAATATAACAGGTTTAACTGTAGAGGAGTTCGAAAAGGTGGTGGAAAAAGTGAGGTCTGAGTGGGAAAAACTTGAAAAACAAAAAAAGTGCCATGGTAGAAGATCACAACTACCAACTCTGGAAGATAAGTTATTTTGCGTAATTTTGTACTATCGCACTTACATAACACACAGATTTTTAGGGTGCCTGTTCAATGTGCACAACGCAAATGTGTGTAGGTTACTGAAGAAAATAGAGCCATTACTTGCCAAAAAAGTTACTATCACAAAAGATAGAAGTATGACGCCAGAAAAAACACTGAAGATTTTGGCTGATGTTACAGAACAGCAAATACAGAGACCAGAAGATAAGACCTGCTGCGAATCAAGCGATAAAAAAAAGGGAAGGAGGGTGAATAAAATCAAGGTTAACTAAAAGGCGTGCTTAAGATTTACAATACCAGCAATAATATTGAACCTCAGGTTATATTTTTTCTGAAAATTGCGATAAACATTCGACATAATTTTAAATATCTTTATCTCTCGGATCTTATTTTCTACTCTCATTCTAAATGATGCTAATCTTCTATTATGCTCTTTCTGCTCTTGAGTTAATGGCTTTTTACGATACTTTTTATATGGAATTATAACATTGCTTTGCAATTTTTGCCAACCTTGATATCCAGAATCGGCATGTTTTATGCTATCAAGTGGTAAATATTTTTCTTGTTTCCTTATGCGAAAATCACTAATTCTACCACGGTATGACTTTGACACTGATAAAATTCTTCCTCCTTCTTCGATAATAATCTCAGTTTTCATAGTGTTGGTTCTTTTTTTTCCTGAATATGATTTCTTCCGTTTTTTACTATCTTCTGGTCTCTGTATTTGCTGTTCTGTAACATCAGCCAAAATCTTCAGTGTTTTTTCTGGCGTCATACTTCTATCTTTTGTGATAGTAACTTTTTTGGCAAGTAATGGCTCTATTTTCTTCAGTAACCTACACACATTTGCGTTGTGCACATTGAACAGGCACCCTAAAAATCTGTGTGTTATGTAAGTGCGATAGTACAAAATTACGCAAAATAACTTATCTTCCAGAGTTGGTAGTTGTGATCTTCTACCATGGCACTTTTTTTGTTTTTCAAGTTTTTCCCACTCAGACCTCACTTTTTCCACCACCTTTTCGAACTCCTCTACAGTTAAACCTGTTATATTACGAAAGTTTCTTGGATGTTTCTTTATGTTATAGTAACTAAAGCTCATTTTTTTACCTTACTCAATCTGCTTATTCTTCTTTTACCTCTCTCACATCATTTTGTCATCACCTTTTGCAGCAGGTCTTATGTCTTCTTTAATCTTTGGAGCTAGGTAATTTAACCTTAAAATTTGTTGTATGCGTCTTGTACCTATATTAATTTTAATGCTCAGCTCCTTCAGACTTCTATATTTTCCTTCTTCTAGTTGCCGTTTCCACAGATGGGCTCTCACCACAGCTTTGAGTAGCGCATTATTTGTTTTCCCCTCTGGTTCTACTACTGTGCATTTGTTTGCTTTCTTTTTTAACCCCATTGGTATAAATATCTCTCCTGATTCAGAACTTACTACTATTCCATCTTCTTTTACCGTTACTCCCTTTATTAATTTTTTCATTGCTTCTTTCTGTTTTCTGAAACTTAAATTTTTCCATTCTTCCGCTTTTTCTTGCCAATTTTTGTATAGGTGCTCTGCTCTCTTCATTACTTCTTTTTCCACTTCTCCGGCTATTACTGTTCGGTTTATCGATTCACAACCCTTTCCCCTTAAATGATTATTGCACACATAATATCGATACCTTTTATTCTCTTTTTTTGCGTACGTCAGCGTCATATTTGCATTACAGCTCTTGCACTTTATTATTCCCTTTAGCAATGCTTCTTCATATTTTGCTTTTCTATATGGCTGATTCCTTATCAATTCTTGTGCTTTTTTCCACTTTTCTTCTTCTATTATTGCTTCATGCTTTCCCTCATACTGTTTCTCATAATGCCTGATTTTTCCCACATATATTGGGTTTGTTATTATTCTCCTTACCGTGGCCTTTTTAAAGATATCAAACCTTGCTTTCGTTCTGTAACCTTGACTATTTAACTCCCTTGCTAATGCTGCCATCGATTTTAGCTCCATATACCTCTCAAATATATGTTTCACCGTCTTTGCTTCTTTCTCATTTATTATTAATTCTTTATCTTTTACATCATACCCTAGCGGCAAAGTTCCTCCCATCCATAACCCTTGTTCTTTCGATGTTGCTATTTTATTTTTTACCCTTTCCACTATCATTTCTCTTTCTAGTTGTGCTGCTCCTGACAATACTGTTTGTACGAACTTCCCCATTGGCGTATTATTGTCGAATATCTGCGTCACTGCTACAAAACTTATCCGGTGCCTTCTAAAAAATGACGTTACTTCTATGCTGTCTTTTGTCTCTCTTGATAACCTATCTAGCGTATATACCACTACGCAATCTATTTCTCCTGCTGCTATATCCTTTAATAATTCCTTTATCGCTGGCCTATTTAAATTGCTTCCCGAATATCCTCCATCGTCATATTTTTTTGCTAATATTGCCCACCCTTCCTTATTTTTTATATACTTCTCACATGCTACTCGGTTATCTAAGTGGAGAAAGTCACCTCTCCCCACTCGACTTCAAAACCGGACTTGATAGTTTCCCATCATCCGGCTTCTCTCTAATTTGGTGCTTGTCATGCATACTTCCATGTAATTGATCGTGGCAGTGCTTATGAAGCAAGGATAGGTTTTTAATGTTATTATTGCGTCTATTGCAATCTTGATGATGCACATGTGCTAAATCATCAGACCTAAACCAAAGATGACAGTAATTACATTTACCTTGCTGTAACTTCAGTAATTTTATTACTCGTGATGATTTTCCTGGTAATTTACTTAAACGATTTTCCCAGTATGGCCAATCCCCATCATATGGAGATTTGCTTCCGATCACTTTGACATGCCGTTTAATAGCATGATCTCTGTGCTTGATAATAAGTGTTCCGTTACTTGTCATAAATCTCCAGTTATCGTTACCATACTTCTTGAAGTACTTTTTCTTGATCCAGCCTGCTCCCTTTTTTGGGTGTTTAAATTCTGCCCATTTCCAAAGTTGTATAAACATGGTTTTATCCATTGAGCTAAAGATTTTGCTTGAAACTGCCGAAGTATAATATTGACACCATCCTCTAATAATCGGATTGAGATCTCTAATTACAGCTTCTTGAGGTGCTCCACGTATTTCTCTAAGCTTATGTTTAACAACCGATGTATGCTGTTTCACAGAGTTACGACTTGGTTTAATTATTAATTTGTAACCTCTCTTATTTCTTACTGGATATTGTCGTATTGTAAATCCAAGAAAATCAAAACCTGGTTTCTGTCCATCAAAGGGCTTGAACGTATGAGTAACCTTTGTCTTTGATGACTTTAATTCTAGTCCAACAGTTTTTAACCATTCTTCAACTAGACTTTTAGCCTTAAGTATGATTTCCTCGTTCTCATGTAGAATAACAAAATCGTCAGCGTAAAATATTACACTTATAGATTGTTGATCCCTTTTTTTTGACATTGCGCCATATTTCCTTTTCCCATGCTGAGAAAGGTCACTTGTTAGTGCTTTTCTAATATATTGCTCCAGACCATTTAATGCGATACAAGCCAATAAAGGGGAAATTGTTCCTCCTTGAATTGTACCGCACTTAGTTGACTGATATATTCCATTTTCCATCACTCCTGCTCTTAACCATCCTTTTATGATTCTCTTTAACGTTGGTGTGGTATTAAGTTTTCCTAACAATGCGTGATGATTTATGTTATCGAAACACCCAGAAATATCTGCATCTAAGGTGAATGCGGATTTCCTGTTAAGTGCACTAAATATAGCCCCTATAGCATCTTGACATGATCTACCTGGTCTAAAACCGTAAATGTTTGGTTCAAAATTTGCCTCCCATTCTGGCTCTATTGCCATTTTTACAAGTGTCTGTTTTGCCCGATCTGATATAGTAGGTATTCCTAACGGTCTTTTCTCAGATTTTCCTGGTTTTGGTATCCAGATACGTCTTGAAGGTTTTGCTCTCTCTTTTATATTTAATGAACTTGCCAATTGCAACCGTTCCTTTTTATTAAGCTTTGACTTTCCATCTATACCTGCAGTTCTTTTACCAACGTTATCTTGAGTGACTCTCCTCACAGCTAGCAATTTTACACTTGTTGATTTGAGTAATAATCTCTGAAGATTATGCATCTTTTTGATATCATTACTTTTCGAAGCTCGGTAAATTCGTTTTTGTAGCTTAAATGAAGATTTCTCCAGCTTGCGCCAAGGAATTTCATTCCATTCATACCTAACATTGTGTTGGTTCATAACCTATTCACTACTATTCACAACTCTACCTTCCAAAATACAGTGTCTACGTCTGCATATCCTAATCATTACTTTAGGCATTAGCTTCTTAGACAATCCTTCCACATAAGAGCTTGCGGTTGGCTACCTACTCATTATCCTTGTTAAAGAAGAATAAGAGCTCCTATGCGGTTACTCCGTTCCATGAAACCTTTTCGCGTTAGACTTAGGTTCTTACTTTTTGCCGGAAGATCGGAAACATCTTGATTAGCCGCACAAATTCTAATCATCCATTCTCTCCATACCTTTTGGTTTATGCGCATCAACTTTATTTCGCATATTTCTGGTGACGACAATTCAAACATAAGTTTCTCTCGTAACCATATCTAACTCTTCTCAGGGGGATTTATTACAAAGTTTAATATTACCCCTTTTTGATCCATGCTTGCGTTCTAGAAAGTTGCCAACTCTCTAAAACGTGGATCACGATTTTAACCTGATGTTAAGGCAGATGGAATTGAACCATCACGATTTCATGACATCGGGTCGCACCTGCGCGTCCAAGCTATTAAACTTTTGTTCTAGTCCATCTTCATTTGATTTTCTCGTATATATTGCGCATCTCACTTCTTTACACATTTTTTTCTCCTCAACTCCCCTTTTTATCACGCATTCCGAACAACAACGGTCCGTTATAACTCATTCCCATTATTTTTCCGGCTACTGCTGATAATGACGTATAAAACTCTTCTCGGTAGATCAGACCACTATCGGTTACCATTACCGCGTGCGTTTCTTTACCTCTTTCTAATATCAGCTCTGTTCCCTCTGCTGGCAGTTTATCGCTACTTATCCTTTTTCCCTTCTCTAGTCGATCTGCCAGGTATTCTAGTCTTTTTGCTCCTTTTCTTGACATCTCTCCATATTCTTCCTCCTGCATTCTATAAGCTAATCTTGGTATCAGATATTTCCTCGAATGTTGCGGTGCTTCTTCCACAAATACCTTCTTCCATATTTTCCTCAGTTCTACTAATGGTTTCTCTCCTAAATTCTTTACTTTCTTTTCTATTTTTTCCTTTTTTTCCATAACTCTCATACCACTTTTCTTCAGCTACAGCTCTCCGTCTTTAACTTCCTCATCCATATTTTTCAACTCTTCCTTTGCCATTATCACACCTGCTACCGTACTTTCCGATACAACCACTAGTTTTTCTAGAAATTCCCCCTGTTTATTTGCGATTTTTACGTTCTCTAACATTTCTTTTATCTCTTTATTATTTCTCGCATAATCTATTGGGGTTTTGCCAGATTTATCCTTTTGCTCTATATTTGCTCCGGCTTTCACTAGCTCTTCCACTATTTTTATCTCACTTAGAGCTTGTCCGCAAACCATAAAATTCAAGCATATTCCCTCTTTAACATCAATCTATTCATAGCCAGATATATAAAATTTTCAGTAGATGTTGTCAGCAAATCATATTCTTTCGATAGCCTTGTATCTTGAAAAAAGCATCTAATGCTTTAAGCTTAAGCACTAGATGGAGAAGGGAAAAACTCTGTTGCTAGCCTTAGATATAAAATCTGTATAGGAGACAAGAGTTCCCTTCTCAAAGTATAGGCTGGACGGTATCGTAGAAAAACCTAAATGGTTCTAATTCTGTATTCACAAGGTTAGCCCTACTTTTCATTTTAAATAGTAACGTATGGGGTTATATATGATCAACAACTTTTTGGGCATAGACATATCAAAAGATCGCTTTGATGTTTATCTCTCATTCATAAGTAAAAAAGGAAAACGTGAAACTAGGAAAAGAAGCTTTAAGAACGATGATAATGGGTTTCAAGGTCTACTGAACTTTCTACAAAAACATAACGTAGAACAAGTGAAAGCTTGTATGGAAGCTACTGGTTGTTATAGCGAAGCTTTGGCTGAATTTCTACACAATTCTGGATATTTTGTTAGTGTTGTAAATCCTTATTGTATTAAATCTTATGCGAGGAGTAAGCTTGTAAGACAAAAGAATGATCAGACCGATGCAGAAATTATTGCTGATTATTGCCAAAGACAGGAACCTTCTCGTTGGACACCACCTTCTCCTGAAATGAAAAAATTAAAACATCTTTATCGTTGCTCGGTTGCGTTAAAAGATGAGTTAACATTAGTAAATAACCACTTAGAAAAAAAAGAGAGACTTCCCAAAGAAGTTGCAAATGCTTGGGAAGACCTTGCAATGAATATAGCTCAAAAAATAGAAACAATAAAAAACTCCGTACGTGAACTATTAAATCGACACAAAGAATTGTTGGAAAATTTTCAACTTCTATTGACTATTCCAGGCATAGGAGAAGAATCAGCAACAGCTATTTTAGCTGAAGTTCCTGACACAAAGGCTTTTAGAGATGCCAGGCAATTGGCAGCATATGCAGGAGTTATACCGAGAAATATAACATCAGGTTCCTCTGTATATGCCAAACCCAGATTAAGTAAATCAGGTTCACGAACACTACGTAAGGCAATGTATTTTCCTGCTATAGTAGCTAAAAATCACAATCCTATTATTATGACTTTTTGCAAGAGATTAAAAGAAAAAGGCAAGCATAATATGGCCATTGTGGGAGCTGCGATGCGTAAGTTACTCCATATTGTTTTTGGTGTTCTAAGTTCAAAGAAGGCTTTTGATTCAGACCATATCAAAAACTATAGGGCTAAAAGGTTGGCTGAAGGTTTAGTGCTTTAAAATCAAAAAATGCTTTCTATCACATCTTATGTGAAATAGTATCTTACACAAATTTATTGAATGTAGTTGGTTAGTGGATATGTTGATAAGTAAATTTCTGCTGTCTTATATGTAACTAATTTACTTATCAACATATCCACTAACTATAATCTGTGTACTGCTACACAGGATGTAAATTGAAAGTATTTTTTGATTTTATGATGTAACTTGAGCAATTTTTATAATTTTTTTGTTGACTGGTGAGACGGTATCTCCTATTCCTATTTATCCAAGCAAAAGTCCTTTCTACAACCCACCTTCTCGGCTGCACTTTAAATCCTGGCTCCACTTTTGGTAATAGCTCTGGTGGTGTATCTTTATGCACCCAAAATCTGCTCGGAGGCCTTTTGACAATTTCAATTTCTATGTCATATTCTCTCTTTATGTGATCTTTTAAATCTTTTCCTTGATATCCCATATCACCCCACATCTTCCTAACATTAGTGTGTTTTTTCCTCATATTATCCAGCGCTATTTTCACACCATCTCTGTCATTTTCATTTGCAGCCCCGACATAACAACCGAGTATAAATCCTTGAGTATCTGTAATTATGTGTCTTTTTCTGCCTTTTACTTTTTTACTCCCATCATAACCTTTGACCCCCCTTTTTCTGTGGTTTTCACAGATTGACTGTCTACTATACATGCGCTTGGCTCCTTATTCCTTCCCATTTTTGACCTACTGTATTTACTAATATCATAGTTCATTTTCTCGAAAATTCCTTGCTTTTTCCATCTTCTAAATTGCTCATATACTGTCTTCCATAGTGGAAAATCATTTGGTAAATAGCGCCATTGGCATCCTGTACGTAGCACATAAAAAATTGCAGATAATACCTCTCTTTTGCTATGTTTCAGCGGCCTTCCTCCTTTCTTGTATGATACTCTAAAGTGTTTCTCTATTAGCAACCACTCTCTTTCACTTAGATCTGTTGGATACTTCTTTCTCATTTCTAATCCCATTTTTAAAACTCATATACTATCCCTTTTCTTGTTTGCGGACAAGCTCTGAGCATGAATTGAGCAACGATTATTATTGGAACTCTGGAATATTTGTATTTAAAGCAAAGCGCTACATAGATGAGATCAAAAAATCTGCTCCGAATCTTTACAATTTATGTTTTGCAAGTGTGAAATATTTCATACCGCAAGAGAGATTTCTGTATTTAAAACAACGAGATTTTGCAGGAATTGAAGGCATATCCATTGATTACTTGGTAATGGAAAAAGCAAAGAACATTACAATGGTAGAGGCTAACTTCGATTGGTTGGATGTTGGAACTTGGAATTCAGTTTTAGAATTGAGTGAGAAGTTTAGCAAAGAACCGGTGTCATTTCAGCATGTGATACCAACTCTCATTGTTGGCCAGTCAAATAGGAGACATTGCAGAGTTGTTTAATTGTGGAGCTGGCAAGAGAAGTAATAAATTTGCACAAAGCACCCTCAAGCAGAGCAATTGTATCGTATATTTTATTGCGTAAAATGTTCTGTTTTATATATAACCAAAGCCTCTCAACAGGATTTAGCTCAGGTGAGTACGGAGGTAGGTATATAATATCGATATTTTTAGGTACCTTTAAATTTTTTGACCTATGCCAACTAGCACAATCCATAACGAGAAAAGCCTCTCGTGTTTCTAGATATTGCGACATCTGCTCAAGAAATATGTTCATGCAATCAGTGTTGACATTTGGTGCAAATAAGCTAGAACTCTCTCCATTTCTAGGATTAACCGCACTATAGAGATAGAAATTTTGCCTACCTAATTTTGTTTTAACCTGTGTTCTAATCCCCTTTTTAAACCACCCATGTCCAACCTTTGAATGTGTGCCAAACCGTGATTCATCAAAGAAAAATAGCTCTTTTTCTGGATACTTGCTAATAGCTCCATTGAGATTTTTTTTTGAATTCCTCTTGTTTGCTTTTATCTTGTCCATTATGAACTGGTCTTGGTGTAATATATGAGAATTTCATCTTTTGCATATAGCGGTGTACTGTAGATTTGCTGATATTTAATCTGAACTTTTCCTGGATTCTTATTCTCATTTCTTTAATGGTAATATTAGGATTTTCTTCTATCCACTCTTCAATTTGCTGTAGTTGAACCTGATTTAATTTAGTTTTTCTACGGCGTTGTGGAGGAGCAAACAGTTTTTCTTCTCTGCCAATTTTCAAGAGTTTTACCCACGAAGTTAGTGCGCTTCTTGAAATGCAATATATTTTTGCTACAGCCGTTATACTGTACTTTTTTGCTGCAATTACAGCATTTAGTTTTTTTGAAACATATGCATTATTCCTTACTTTCTTCAGCATTTCTTTTGCTGATTCTACTACTTTTTCATCCAATAATTTTGATCTTAATGCCATTTATACCTCAACTATTTTACTTACTTCATTATGGCTTTTCTTCCATCTTTGTCCATCTGTTTGCCGTGTAATGGGAATTGGTATGATTAGAGAAAAAGAACCAGTTTTAACGACAGAAAGTAATAAAAATTTATTGGGTGGAGCTTATAAGCAACCAAACAAAAGCCTAATATCGTTTATTAATAAGGTTAAGAAAGCAAAAGCGATAAGAAGAGAAATCAAGCCATGGGGATTTTATAGTATAATTTTAATGAGCGAAAATTTTCTTATAAAATATCTTTTTATAAATCCATTAAGCTGCACTTCTAAGCAATTCCATCACTATAGAGATGAATACCATATAGTACTATCAGGAGTTGGGTATGTTAGTTTAGGCGACAAAGAATATGCTATAGTAAAAGACCATATGATAGAAATCCCAAGGGAAGTTTCCCATAGGATTGAAAATAGAAGCACAAGCTCTCCACTTGAAATAGTTGAATTTCAGATAGGAGAGCATTTATCTGATAATGATATAGTGAGATTGGATGATGTATATGGAAGATTTTGAAATTCTAATGTTAAAGATACTCTATAAGTCTGCTAAATTTAAAGGAGTAAAAATATCTAGTTTTCAAGTAAAGAAAAGTCTACACTTATACGAAGTTTCAAGAATATAATGTTTAACCTCAAAATATTTTGTAATGTCCATTGCCTTTGAAATTACTATGGCTGCTTGCTATTTGCGAGCGAAAAATGCCAGATTTTGCTCTATAATGACTTTGTTCTCTATTATCGGCATTGCCCTTGGAGTTGCAACACTAATAGTGGTGATGTCTGTGATGAACGGATTCAGAGCAAAGTTGCTTGACTCAATACTTGGCATTGATGGCCATATTAACGTTTATTTTGATAGGAACATAAATTCAGATTACTACGCAGTTTCAAAATCTATTGAGAGAATTCCTGGTATATTAAAAGCTACTCCTATGACCAATGATCAAGTTATTATTGTAGCAAATGGTAAAATTGCAGGTAGCGTAGTGCGAGGTGTGTCAACTAAAGACTTGCTTAATAGCACTGCCGTTACAAATAATGTAATTATAGGTGATGTGAAAAAATTTGATGAAGGGATAATAATAGGGGCACGCTTAGCAGAAGCTTTGAACATTGACTATGGCGGCGAAATTACGTTTATTTTATCTGAAGGATTTGATGCATTGCTTGGTGAAATGCCGCGAATGAAAAAATATAAAGTTGTAGCAATATTTGATATGGGTATGTTTGAGTATGATAATACCTTGATATATATGCCTCTAAAATCAGCACAAGTCTTTTTTAATTATAAAGATAGCATAAAAAATATAGAAGTACTTGTAGACGACGTTACTAGAGCTGATAAGCTCGCAGATTCTATAGAAAAAGAAATAGGAATGGAAGCTGAAAGTTGGCAATCACAGCAAAGCCATTATTTTAGTGCTTTAAAAACTGAAAGAAATGTGATGTTTTTAATTCTTACTTTGATTATAGTTGTAGCAGCGTTTAATATTATCTCAAATTTAATGATGATAGTGCAAGAAAAGAAATCCGCGATTGCAATTATGCGTACATTTGGTGCAACAAGTGGAAGCATTATGCGCATATTTTGCGCTTGTGGTCTATTAATCGGTTTTACGGGAACTTGTCTTGGTTGTATTATAGGTGTCGTTTTTTCTCTCAATATCGAAAGTATTAGAGTGTTTTTAGAAAACATTACTAACGTCAAGCTGTTTGATCCTATGATATACTTTTTTTCAAGTTTACCGGTGATATTAGTCCCTCAAGATGTAGTAAGTATTTCTGCACTTGCGTTACTCTTATCATTTTTAGCGACAATTGCTCCTGCATTGCAGGCAGCTGCACAAGATCCTTCGGAGATACTACGTTATGAATGATACTCAGCAAAAGTACATAGGTTGGTTCTTAATTGTATTGTTATTTACCGGTTACATCACAATAAATAACATAATCTTTTTAAAAATAAATCAGCAAGAGAGTGAAAACAATGTGAAAGCTTTAACGGAAAACATGGATGAATTTAGAATGTTGCTTGAAGTTAATCAATCTAGAATAGAAAAAAAGATATTTGACCTCAAGAGAAGTCAGCATACTCAATGTGAGCAAGGTGATAATAACTCAAGATGTAAGAACCTTGCAAAATTGCTATTACTTGTGGTTAAAATGAAGAATTCGTTATTGCGAGAAGCAAAATTTGATAACCATATAAATTCAATAAAGCCTTTGATATCAGAGCTTGACGATCCAGAGATAGAAAATGCAGTAGATGAATTAGAAAATTTGAAAGAGATAAATACCTTACACGAATTGAAGTTATCTTTTGAAAAAACTATTGATACTATCGATTACAACAAAAGTACATTGTCTAAAAAAATCATTTCAAACTGGATAAAGGTAGACGACCGAAATGATCCATTAAGAGTAAAATTCGCAGAAATTGAGGAGTCAATAAATGATAATGATTGGCAAAATATAACTGTTACAGTAAGCAATTTAACGCATTCAGAATTCAAGCCATGGCTGAATAAATTGAATGGTTTTATTGTAGCTTCTAAGAATATTTCAACAATATATCATCACTTATTACAATATATCTCATGATTTATTTTATAATTTTCGCTTTTTCGTTTTTATTTGGTATATGGGTCAAGGTAAGTGGTGAAGTAATAAAATTGGAATTAGGCAATTACACTATAAGTATTGATCTATATTTCATTATTTTTACTTGTGTAGTTTTATTATTTTTATTAATTACACTTGTACGCTTTTTTTCCTCCATTTTATCAACATTTGCCAACATAAGAAATAGAAGAAGAGATAGGGAAGAATTGCTTCTCTTTGAAGCTTTCTTTAGCATAGACTTAGACAATATAGAGAACGCTCAAAAGGTAGTTAAAAGTTTAAATGAAAAAAGCAATAGGTTATCTTTAATAAAGCTCTTTAACTCAGGTAAGACGGGAAATTACAGCTTTTTCAGTAACGGTTTAACAAATATTGCAAATAAAAATCGTAACTTAGCTCTACTTCTGGCCAATAAGCTGATTGTTCACCTCAAACAAGAAAAAGTAGTCTTTCAAAAATTTATAGAATATTGCTCTAGTTCAATTAATGATAAAATGCTATCTATTCCCTTTCAAATAGAGCATTGCATATTGAAAGAAGATTGGATTAATGCAATTTTGAGGTTAAAGGAAGCAGTTAAGTTCAATATTTTTCTTCCCTTTGACCATAAAGAAATGTTTGCAGTTTTTTATTGTGCTTTGGCAAAACAATATGAAAGTAAAGGGGATTTTAAAGGAGCTATAAAGTCTTTATTCAGAGCACAAAGTTATTATGCAACTTTTCGGCCCATCAATTATTTAAAGGTAGAATTATATATTAAACTTGGAAAAATCAGAAAAGCTTCTGCAGTGCTAGAGGCAGAATATGCAGTAAATCCTACTCCTCAGTCAGCTAAAATGTACATCAATTTAAATAGTAAAGGTGCTGAAAGACTATACAACTTACGCCCTGATTATTATTTTAGTTACTGTTTACTTGCTTTGTCCTCAATGAGTTCAGGTAAATATGATCTTGCAAGTCAATATTTAGACACTGCTATGAAAAAAGCTAATTACATGTCAATCTACTTTATTGTAATACAACTCAAGGTTACATTGCAAGAACACGACAAGGTAATTTATTGGCTAAACAAGATGGGCTCAGAAGCTTTGCCTGATCCGGGCTGGAAGTGTAAAAATTGTAACAGAGAACTAAAGCAATGGGATCATAAATGTTCAAATTGCAATAGTTTTAATTGCGTTTATTATATATTATAAGGTTCCACAAAGTGTGATGATAATAATATATGGGAAATTACCATCAAAGACCTCTATTGAACAATTTTTGGAGTAGATCTCTTAATATAACCCTTATTTCAAAATAATAAACCTGCAAGTTTTTTAGTTAGACTTGGTTCTAATGTCAAAAAAACTTGCTTTTAGACACTAACAATTATATATTTTAATAAATCAGAGTTGTATATAAAATGAAGAGCTTAAAGGAATTATCCTTAAGAATTAAGAATATTAGGTCTGTACAGAAAACCACGAAAATAATGCAAATGGTTTCTGCAGCAAAGTTATTACAAAGCCAAAAGAAATTATCAAATTCAAAATTATATATATCTAAGCTGCATAGCATTATTTCTTCATTAATGCTATCAGTTGATCAAAAATTACTGGCAAAAATTCTAAATATCAGTAATGACGGTTCTTACCTAGTATTCATTGTTGCGTCTGATCGTGGCTTGTGCGGCAACTTTAACTCTTCTATTGTCAAATTTAGTCAAGAGCATGTAAATAAGTCAATCGCAAATGGCAAAAAAGTAGATATTGTATTTCTTGGTAAAAAAGCTTTTGATGTAGGTAAAAATAGATTTGACTCTAAAAGTATCTTAAAAATTGAAAATAGTAAGGGGATCACGTTAAAGCACGTAGAAGCTTTGGTTGATGGTATAGATTTAAGTAAATACGATAAAGTTAAAGTTTTTTATAGTAAATTCTATAATACCTTCACGCAAAAGCCAATGTTGGAAACAATAAAACCATGGAGTGAAGACTCATCCTTGATTGACAACTCTCTGGCTGGTCCAACAACAGATTACGGCTATGAGTATGAACCACAAAATATTGAATTTATTTTAAAATCTTTGGTTCAAGATTACGTTGTAATTGCTCTTTACTCTGCTTTGCTTGAAAGTGCAACAAGTGAGAATAGTGCTAGGATGGTTGCTATGGAATCAGCAAACAGAAACACTAAAGAGATGCTGAACAAACTAGCATTGCTTTATAATCGTTCTCGTCAAGCAGCAATTACAACTGATTTAATTGAAGTTATAGGTGGTGCAGAGTCTTTATAAAAATCTAAGGAATAGAAAATGAATATATTAAATATTGCAGCAGATATCACTAAATTAATAAAAAAGCAGAATCAAGATGCGGAAGTTACAATATATGAAACTAATAAGACTTCAGTTTCTCAGCGTCTATCAAAAATTGAGCAAATATCACAATCTAAAAATTGCACTGTAGGAATCAGAGCTATAGCAGGTAAGAACAAAGCTGCGTATATTTCTACAAATGATTTGAATAATCTTAGTGATACGGTAAGCAAAGTGGTAGAAATGGCAAAGAATACGCCAGAAGATCCTTGCATTAATTTTGCTGTAAATGGTAGTAATTATATCTCTTCTGCAGATTTAAGTATCTCAGATAATAATGTTGTAACCGTTGATAACCTAAAAGAAATTGCTGAAGCTGCAGAAAATTCAGCCCTTGCACATAAGAGTATCACTAATTCTGAAGGAGCCTCTTCTTCATACGCTTTAGTGAATACAGTATTATCGACTGTTTCTGGTTTTATTGGCTCGTTTAGTAAATCAACCTTTGCTAATCAGGTCTCTGTTGTTGCTGGAAGAGAAAGTGAAATGAAGGTTGGTTACGATTATGATATAGCATGTAATTTTAGTGATTTAAAGTTGCCAGAGTTAATGGGAAAAGAAGCAGCAAAAAGAGCAGTTGATCAATTGAATTCACGTACAATTAAAACTGGTAAATTTCCAGTTATTTTTGAAAAAAGAGCAGCAAAAGGGCTAGTAAAAAGTTTTGCTTCTGCTATAAATGGGAGCAGTATTATAAGCAACAGTTCTTTCTTGAGGGGTAGTTTAAACGCTCAGATTTTCAATAATAGAATTAATATTATCGATGATCCATTGTTGCCAAGAGGCATAGCATCGAGACCATTTGATGGAGAAGGGATAACTAGCAAGAAAAATATATTTGTAAAAAACGGAATATTACAAAATTGGATTTTAGACTTATACTCGGCTAGAAAATTAGACTCAGAAACAACTGGAAGTGCAACTCGTGCAAGTAATGCTGCAGTTATTCCTGCAGCTAGTAACCTCTACATTGAGAATGGTAATGTATCGTTTGAAGAATTAATTCAGGAAGTGAAAGAGGGAATATATGTAACTGATTTATTTGGTTTTGGTGTTAACTTAATCAATGGCGATTACAGCCAAGGCGCTTCCGGATTTTTTATAGAAAATGGAAAAATAACGTATCCAATACATGAGATTACCATTGCTAGCAATTTGAAGGATATGTTTAGAAATTTAGTCGTTGCAGATGATCTAACTTTTTGTGGGCAATTTAATTCACCAACGATTAAAGTTAGCGAAATGACGGTTGCAGGTTCGCTTAATGATTAAAAATTTTATTTGCATTAAGTAAAACAATTGTGTATTATTGTCATGTAATGTTAAGAATAGACTATGGAGTATAAAGGTTTAGTTTCAATAGCTAAGCTTAAAGCATTCTCAATCGTAATTTCAAAGTTTTTCATCACATTAGTAATGTTAGTTAATAATTTAGGAGTTGTTTAAATGGAATTTGGTAATGTAAAATGGTTTAATGCCGAAAAAGGCTATGGTTTCATCAAGCCAGAAGGTAAAGGAGGTGACGTTTTTGTACATATTAGCACGTTGGAACGTTCAGGAATAAGGCCTGAGACACTTAAAGGAGAGAATAAAGAGAAGGGGATAAAAGGAGAAAGGGTGAGTTATGAGGTTAAAGAGGAGCGCGGTAGAAACGGAGAAGATAAAAAATCTGCAATAAATTTAAGATTGGAAGATTAATCTATTATGAAGTCTTTTAATAGGGTTAACGTATTGTGAATAATTTTCATGAGATGGGTCTTCCAGCTTCGCTTACACAAGCTCTAGATAAAAATAATCTTTTCGTCCCAACTCCGATTCAAATACAAGCGATTCCCTTAGCGCTACAAGGTAAAGATATTCTTGGGTCTGCTCAAACGGGAACTGGAAAAACTTTGGCATTTGCTATTCCGTTGGTTGCTAAGTTGCTGAATGAGCTTAACACTGGTTCAGCTTTAGTCATCGTGCCAACCAGGGAGCTTGCGCATCAGGTAACAAATGAGATAAGAAAACTATTATTTCAAAATTCTGCACTAAGGGTCGCCTTATTGATTGGTGGTGAGCCTATTTTTAGGCAGCTAAATCAGCTTCAGAAAAAACCACAAATTGTAATAGGTACTCCTGGTCGTATTATAGACCATATTGAGCGTAAAACTTTGATTACTCGCAATGTTAGCGTTCTTGTGCTTGATGAAACGGATCGTATGTTTGATATGGGCTTTGGAATTCAAATTGAAGAGATCATGAAATATCTGCCAAAAATACGGCAGACTCTTATGTTTTCTGCAACTCTTCCTAGTGATATAGTAAAACTTACTGAGAAGTACCTTAATCGACCAGAACGTATTTCTGTTGATTGTGAGACTACAACTTCTGTAAAAATTAAGCAAGAGATTGTTTATGCATCAGAATCAGAGAAATATGAAAAGCTTGTTACACAACTATGTCAGCGCGAAGGATCAATCATTATCTTTGTCAAAACAAAGCAAGGAGCGGATCAGCTAGCTAGCAGATTGCACAAAGATGACTATAGCGCTTTAGCAATTCATGGTGATTTAAGGCAGCACAAGCGCGAAAGGGTCATTAATTCTTTTCGTCGTGGCCGCAATCAAATCATGGTTGCAACAGATGTTGCTTCTCGCGGCCTGGATATTCCCCATATTCAACATGTTATCAATTATGATGCACCACAATCGCAAGCTGACTATATTCATCGTATAGGCAGAACTGCACGTGCTGGAGCTGAAGGGCATGCGCTATCTTTTGTTACACCTCAAGATAAGAGAAGACTGCCTGCATTGGCAGACAAAGAAGGAGAGCCAAATTTTGATTGTAGTGTGCAATTTAAAAAACGTAATGGCAAAAAGGTCTTTAAAAGGCTAAGTACGTTAAAGACTAAATGTGGTAGAAAAAAGATCAATGCATTTAAGAAGAAAAGCAGAGTACTAGAAAAAGCGTATTAAATAGGATTTACCTACAACTTGATAAGCGTAAAACTCGTCATTCCGCTACTCATTAGCGGAATCTATGTTGAGATATCGCGGTGCTATGACGTAGATCCAGAGTGGGGATTCAAATTGGCTACAGCGAACTGCTGGATTTCAATTTTTTTAATAATTGTGTGCTATTCATTATATATGAGTTCCCACTTTTAAAGAGAATAGGAGATGATTTCCAAAAACTTAGAGGCAAGTTTGAATAGAGCACTATTCATTGCTTCTAATTTTAATCTTAAATATGCGAAAGTAGAACATTTATTGCTGGCGTTAACTAAAGACGTGGATGTAAATTACGTTTTATCAAGATGTAATATCAGAGCCGATGAAATCATCAATATGGATAACATTCTATCAAGATGCAATATTAAGGCTAATGATTATAATAATAATATAAAAGGGTTTTTACAAAGCAGTTCTGAATTGATTATCAGTGGAGTTAAACCTAGCTCAATGTTTCAATGCATAATACACAGAGCAATAATACTGGCTCATAGCTTGGGGAAAAAAGAAATAAATGGAGCAAGTGTTCTAGTAGAAATTTTGTCTGGGCAAGATTTATACGTTGAAGATCTATTGCAGAAACAAAATGGGAAAGATTCCAATTTGATTTACCATATATCTAATATGAAATACTTGAGCGATATAGATGAATACACCACTAATCATAAAGTAAAACTTGATAAAAATAATGACGCTCCTACTACAGTAAATAAAGGTGAGCTACTAAAAGATGAAGAAATTCTACAAAGTTATTGTAAAAATTTAAATGACTATGCAAGAAGCAAAAAAATAGATTATGTTATTGGTCGTGATTATGAATTAAATCGCACTATAGAAATATTATTGAGGCGTAGAAAAAACAACCCTTTATATGTTGGAGACCCAGGTGTTGGCAAAACAACAATAGTTGAGGGTTTGGTATTAAAGATCATTGAAGGCAGTGTTCCGAGTGCGCTCAGGTCCAGTATAATTTATGCTTTGGATTTAGGATCACTCCTTGCAGGGACACGCTACAGAGGTGATTTTGAAGAGAGAATAAAATCTATAATAAAAGCGATTGAGGTAAAACCAGGTGCTATCCTTTTTATTGACGAAATACACACTATCATTGGAGCAGGTTCTACAAGTGGTAGCTTTCTTGATGCAGGTAACCTACTCAAACCTGCGCTTGCAAGAGGTACACTACGTTGTATAGGTGCAACTACATATAGAGAATACAGTACTAGTTTTGAAAAAGATAAAGCACTAGCGAGAAGGTTTCAAAAAATTAGTGTTAAAGAATCTTCTGTTAATGAAACGATAAAGATACTAGATGGCATAAAGCACTACTATGAAGGGTATCATGGAGTATATTATACAAAGAATGCCATTAGGTCTGCGGCTGAACTTTCGCATAAGTATATTACTGGGCGAATATTACCTGATAAAGCGGTTGATGTTATTGATGAGGCAGGGGCATATTGTAAATTGCTAAGAAACAGGGGTAAAATTGTAAATAGTAGAGATATTAAGAATACCATTACTAGAATTACAAATGTGCCTTGCGGATCTGAATCTGATGATTTGCAGAAAGTAAAGTCTTTAAAAGCTAATCTAGAAAAGGTGATTTTTGGCCAAGAGCAGGCAATAGAATCTCTTGTTAATTCTATTAAAATTGCTAAATCTGGGTTGAGAAATTACAATAAGCCTTTAGCAAATTATCTTTTTGCAGGGCCAACCGGTGTTGGTAAAACCGAGCTAGCAAAACAATTAGCAGAAAGCATGGGCATGAATCTTATACGCTTTGATATGTCCGAATATATTGAATCTCATACGATATCAAGGATGATTGGTTCTCCTCCTGGATATGTAGGTTATGATCAGGGTGGATTACTCACAGAGTCTGTATCTAACAATCAATATAGTGTTGTGCTGCTTGATGAAATTGAAAAGGCCCATAGCGATATCTATAATATATTGCTACAAATTATGGATTATGGTTGTGTTACAGACACTTACGGACGTAAAGTTAACTTTTCCAATATAATTTTAATTATGACAACTAATGCAGGAGCAGTTGAACGCAGCAAAAGTTTTGTTGGCTTTGGGCATAAAAATTTTAACATTGGTGATAGCGAAAAAGCAATAGAACAGGTTTTTAGCCCTGAATTTCGTAATCGTCTTGATGCGATTATTTCTTTTTCTGACTTAAGTACGGATGTGATTTTGCATATTGTGGATAAATTTGTCCTAGAACTGAAAAAGCAACTGACGCAAAAAGGCATAAACTGCTTGGTAGAGGATGAAGTGAAATCTTATCTTGTACAAATGGGTTATAGTAAGGAAATGGGAGCACGTCCGATAGAGAGACTTATTGAAAAAGAGATAAAAAGTTACTTAGCGGAAGAAATACTGAATCGTAAATTAATAAAAGGAAAGAAATTAAGAATCTATATGAATAAAGTAGAAAATAAAATTGCTTTTGATATAGTTTAAAATCCTTGTATTGAACTTCATCTTTGTTACAATTTATAACTTAAATTTAATTTGAATTATAGTGATAAGTGATAAAGTAAAACAAGTCCTAAGCTACTACGAAAGTGAAAACCCCGGGGTAAAAGCAAATCTTACTCGTATTCTCATGCATGGAAAGCTTGGCGGTACTGGCAAGTTAGTGATTCTGCCAGTAGATCAAGGATTTGAGCACGGGCCAATAAAAAGCTTTGAAGTTAACCCTGATGCTTATGACCCACATTATCATTTTCAGCTTGCAGTTGATTCGGGAGTAAGTGCATATGCTGCTCCACTTGGTATGATTGAAGCTGGTGCTTCGACTTATGCTGGCCTGCTCCCACTTATTTTGAAACTTAATAGTTCCAACTCCTTACATTCAAAAGATCTGACTTCTGATCAAGCAATAACCTCTTCTGTGAAAGATGCACTGCGTTTGGGTTGCTTGGCTGTTGGATTTACTATATATCCTGGTTCTGCTAAGTGTTTTGATATGATGGAAGAAGCCCGTGAAATCGTAGCTGAAGCCAAATCTTATGGGCTTGCAGTAGTGCTATGGTCTTATCCACGCGGTGAAGGAATTTCCAAAGAAGGTGAGACGGCAGTTGATGTTATTGCCTATGCTGCGCATATGGCAGCTTTGCTTGGCGCTAATATAATCAAAGTAAAACTTCCAACTAAATATTTGGAAAGGGAGAAAATAGAAACAGAAAATATTGAATCATTATCTAAAAGAATTGAATATGTTAAAAGATCTTGTTTTGCAGGGAAAAGAATAGTAGTTTTTTCTGGTGGTGAATCGAAGGAAGTAGATGACATATGCAATGAAGCAAAAGAAATTAAGCAAGGGGGCGGTAATGGTTCAATCATTGGACGTAATACTTTTCAACGCAAAAGGGAGGAAGCTTTATCTATGCTAAAAGATATAATGGATATCTACACATAAAAAATGGCTGGGTGGCAGAATGGCTTATGCGGAGGACTGCAAATCCTTTTATACCGGTTCAATTCCGGTCCCGGCCTCTTAACTTCAATTAGGAGCTAACCAAAGCCCTACCGCCGCGGAATGACGGTTGTCGGTAACACTTTAGCTATAAAGTCAAGGCATAAAATCCCCATATAAAAAAGATTCAGAAAAAATGCAACGCACCTTATGACAGAAATTAAGCACGTGTGTGCACCCACATACACTGAAGTAGGCTACGCTACATTTTTTACTGAATTGGTTATTTAGTAGAAAGTCTGCAGACAGAGATAGATTTCGAGCTCTTAAAGTACCTCTACTGTCAATATAATGAGATTTTTGAGTGTGCGGAAGTAATTTTTTTAGCTAAATTTGCTACCGCTGCGTTTTTCAAATTTTTAGAGTATACTCTTATAGTGTTGCATGGTAAAAAATAAACTAAAAATAAGCAAAGTGTTTTACAAACATAATTTACTATTTTTACTACCGCCCGAAGTTGCTCACTCTTTGGCAATTATGGCATTGAGAAAAATTCCTTATAGAAAACCTATAGAGCTACCAGAATCCTTAAGTATGAATTTCTTTGGTAATAAGCTGAGGAGCCCCGTAGGTCTTGCTGCAGGTTTTGACAAAAATGCAGAAGTTATAAGACCTATGCTCTCATTTGGTTTTGGGTTTATTGAAGCTGGTACTGTAACTCGTAATCCACAATATGGAAACAAAAAACCAAGAATTTTTCGGTTAGTTGATGATCAAGCGATAATCAATAGATTGGGGTTTAATAATAAAGGAATAGACTATTTTCTTAAACAAATAGATGAAACCAAGCTTGATGACTGTATTTTTGGCATAAATATAGGAAAAAATAGTGCATCGAAAGACCAAATTAGTGATTATGTTGATTTAATAAAGATGGTGTATGGAAAAAGCAATTATATAGTGCTGAACATTTCATCCCCAAACACGCCCAATTTACGCAATTTGCATAATAGACAAGAATTATCAGAATTACTGGAAGCTATCCGCAAAGCGATTGATAATTCCAAATTCACACCAATAATACTAAAAATCTCACCAGATATAGATCAGCAAACGAAAGAAAATATCGCTGAGCTTGCGTTGGAATATAAGATTGACGGATTAACAGTAAGCAACACTACGGTAAGTAGAGATAATTTGCATTCCCACCATAATGAGAGTGGCGGGTTGAGTGGCAAACCACTGTTCAAACTTTCAACCGAGTTATTGGGCGATATGTACAAATTTACTAAGGGCAAAATATTATTGATAGGGTGCGGAGGAATCTCAAGTGGTGCTGATGCATATAAAAAAATAAAGGCAGGAGCCTCTTTGGTGCAGTTGTACACTGCTCTCATATACCACGGACCTCAAGTTGTAAACAAAATTAATCTAGAACTTGCAGAACTAATAAGGAGAGACGGATTTAGTAACATTAGTGAGGTGGTGGGTTGTATACATTAATTTTGGAAGTTGGTGGTATTATTTTAATAAAATAAAACTAATTCTCTGGTATAAAGGTGGTAGAAAGTGCTTTTCTTTTAAATAATGGGTATGAAGAGTTTGAATGATGCAATATCTAAGATCATTGATTATAAATTTACAAATTATGCAATATTAGAAGAGGCACTAACTCACCCAAGCGTAAATAAAAGGAATAGCAAAAGCCAGATTGTAAGCTACGAAAGACTAGAGTTTTTGGGCGATAGTGTTTTGAATATGGTCGTATCTGCCATACTTTTTAAACTATTTCCTGAAGAAAAAGAAGGAGCATTGGCAAAAAGAAAGACGGATTTAGTTTGTGGCAACACCATTGCTAATGTTGCTAAAGAAATAAAATTAGGCAGCTTTATCATCATGAATAATAGTGAACGCTGCAATGGAGGGAGATGTAATCTAAAAAATTTAGAAAACTCGCTTGAAGCACTAATAGGTGCAATTTATATTGATGGCGGACTTGAAAATGTTGAAAAATTTATTGCCCAATATTGGGAAAAGCTAGCTAAAGGGATGCTTGACCCCCCTCAAGATCCTAAAACCTCACTGCAAGAGTGGACTCAGAAAAACAAATTGCCTTTACCAGAGTATGAGCTTGTAAAACAAACTGGACCAGCGCACAATCCTGAATTTACTATATCAGTTTGCATAAAAGATTATGGTAAAGTTTCTGCATGCGCTTCTAGTAAAAAGATTGCTGAACAAAAAGCTGCTGAGTTGATGCTAGAAAAAATTGGAAAAGATGCTTCAGTTTAGGCAAAATAGGCTTTTCTATTTCCTTATATTTCATGCTTTCAAATACTTGATCTTACACTCCCTCTAACAATTTTGAAAGAAGTCTAGTGAATGGTCACGTTAAAACATGTTTTTAAATTTTTGCCAAAATCCTGGTTTATTATCATTAGCCTTTGTAAATGTTATATTTAAACTGTATTTCGGATCATTTGGCACGTCGTATTTTATGCTAAATGTTGAAACTTTATCGTTATTGTAAATATGTACATCATCATATGATAGCTTTGTTGTGTAACACTTTACATGCTTTTGCTTATCATACACTAAATCACCTGACTCCCTTTCTAGTTCCACAAATTTCGTTTTTTTCTGACATTCCTTCATTTTTATTAAATCCTTATCTAGTGATATTGAAACTGGCAACGTATTTCCAGCATATTCTTTAGCTAAAAGTTCACTTTGAGGATACATTTTTATTTCCCTGCCAAAATGTGAGTCTATGAAATTATTACTCCAAAATTTATCGCCAGAATGCACGTACTCATCAGTAGCATACGGCACCCCACCATAACTGCATTGAACTTTGTAATCTCCAACACCGTTGTTTTGAAAAAAATCATGAATGGCAGTGTAGCTACCGGCAGCATCATTTATATAATCCATTAGTTTATTCCTTAAACTTTTAGTTCATTATATCATAATCATTATGCCAATCAATCAAAAAAGCTCTCCCTTGCTGTTTTTAAAACCGATTTTGAGCAAGCGCTCTCGATTAGTTGGGAGCGTATTTATAAGATTGTGACATTCGTGCCTCCCAGTTTTTCACATACTGCTGAATCAATTCAGGATAATCTGTAATAATTAATAAATTTTCAGCATTTCCTTTTTTAGCTGTCTTACTAAGGTTAAATGACCCTGTGATGACTTTTTGATTGTCAACAATCATTATCTTATTATGAGCAATCTTTGGCTTATCATCGATCCAAATTGGTACTCCACCTGAAAATAATTCATTTATAACACTATATTTTGAGTAGAGTTGCGATTTATCTAAGATGACTTTAACATCAACACCGCGTTCTTTAGCATTAATCAAAGATTTTGCAACTGTTCCAAGAGTAAATGTATATTCTTGAACTAAGATAGATTTTTTAGACTGATCTATTACGCTAATTATCGGTACAGCACAATCTTCTCCAGGTGAAAAGCAAACTGTAGCTTTTGGGCAGGGCGAAAATATAAAACCCGCATAGTAATACAGAGAAAAACACATTAACAAGAATAAAAAGTGAAAAAGCCTCACAACAACTTACCCCCGGATATACGGCGATAGGCTACATCATAATTTAATTACCTGTCAATCCATATTCTTCCCACTTCTCCGTAACTTTCTTTACTACTTCTTTGCTCATTTCAATTTTCTCTCCCCATTCTCGTTTGGTTTCAGGCGGGATTTTATTTGTTGCATCAAATCCCATCTTACCTCCCAGGCCACTTTCAGGGGAAGCAAAGTCTAAATAATCAATAGGTGCATTCTCTATCGTGATTGTGTCACGTACAGGGTCCATTCTAGTTGACATTGCCCACATCACTTCCTTCCAATCACGTATATTTATATCATCATCAACAACTATAATAAATTTCGTGTATAAAAACTGCTTGAGAAAAGAAAGTATGCCCATAACAATTCTTTTTGCATGTCCGGGGTAAGATTTTTTTATCGACACTACTGCTATTCTATATGAACAACCTTCTGGTGGTAGATAAAAATCCACTATCTCTGGAAATTGATTGATAAGAATGGGCACAAAGATTTCGTTGAGCGCTTCACCAAGAATTGATGGTTCATCAGGTGGCTTGCCAGTGAAAGTGCTGAGATAAATTGGATTTTTGCGCATAGTAATTGCAGTAATGTTAAACTCAGGGAATTGCTCAACAGCATTATAGTAACCGGTGTGATCTCCGTATGGCCCCTCATCTTGATATCCATCCAAACTCACATAGCCTTCCAGAACGATTTCCGCGTGAGCCGGCACTTGAAGCGGAATAGTCTTACAATTTACAAGCTCAAGCGGTTTTTTGCGCAGCAATCCAGCAAATTGATATTCTGATAACGTTTCTGGCACCGGGGTTACCGCAGCAATAAGTGTTGCAGGATCACTACCGATCACAGCAGCAGCAGGAAATTTCATATTTTGTTCCTTCTCTTTCCATCGTTTGTGGTGACCTGCACCACCACGATGTGCAAGCCAGCGCATGAGAGTAGTTTTTTTATCCACAACTTGCATACGATATATTCCAAGATTGAAATTATCTTGCTTGTCTTCCGTTGGGCCTTTTGTCACCACAATTGGCCAGGTGATAAGTGGTGCAGGTTCATTTGGCCAGCATGTTTGAATAGGTAGCAAACTAAGATCCACCTCATCCCCAGTTAGCACCACTTCTTGGCATGGAGCTTTGCTCACAACTTTACTTCGCATCGACAACACAACTTTTAGCAGAGGAAACATCTTCATAGCATCTTTGAGGCTTTTTGGTGGCTCAGGAGATTGCAAAAACGCCAGAAGTTTACCAAGATCTCTTAGTTCACCAGGATTTATGTTCAGCCCTAAAGCTATCCTATCGATAGTGCCAAATAAATTTACCAAAACTGAAATCGAATTTTTGCCGTTTTCTGTGACAACATTGTCAAAAATGATTGCTGGTCCTTTGCTTGACAGAACTCTACGGTGAATTTCTGTCATTTCAAGAACTGTTGAAACTTCCTTTTTAATCCTAATCAGATCTTTTTTTTCTTCTAAAGCAGAGATGAAATCGCGTAAGTTGTTGTACATATTCCAGTTTTTAAAACTTTAAGTCTACATCTAGTTTTCAAGCACTTTATTGAAATTTGACCTATGCACTGCTTTCCTGTCTAGCGAGCCTTCAGTTAATTTGAGATCAAATCCTCATATTGCTTGCTAAGCTTGTATTTTCTTCCTCTGTTGGAAAAGTCTACAATCTCAATAAACCCCATTTCCACCCACTTTTTACAAAGTTGCGCACTGGTGCGAGGCTTAAAATTAAATAGTTCGCCAACCTGACTAGCTGCAATAGTGGAAAACTCCTGGAAGAGCTCAAGAGCTTTGCGTTGTTTAGGATCAAGCTTACGTATAAGATCAGTCTGATCAGTATGGTATTCTTCTTCATTTATACGTTGTAAAACGTTCTCAAGTGAATTTGCCATACCTTCTACGAAATACTCCACCCACTTAGTAATATCTGCTTCCGCTTTTCCCATGTAATAGTTGTGTGATGGCCCTACACTAATTGCTTCATAATACGCTCCTAGATTCTTAGCATAATATTCTTCCAATGAGTAAAGTCCTTTTAGGTCATATCCACCAAGGTGTAAAATTAATGTAGTCAACAATCTTGCAGTACGACCATTACCGTCATAGTAAGGGTGAATTGTTACAAATTGATAATGCGCAATACCTGCAATAATTGGGCAAGGCACTTGCTCACTGTCACGAATCCAATCAATCATACTGCTCATGAGCTTTGGTACATCCTTTGCTTCAGGTGGCATATAAATTATTGCACGTGTACGGCTATCACGAATAACGTTTTGACCATCACGATAAGAGGTTGGCTTCACTTTAGATTTTCCACTCGCCATTACTAGGGCATGAAGCGTTTGAATGGCTTTCTCAGTAATAGGGATCGTTCTCGCTGCCCATTGTTCAACTTGGGTTAAAGCTGCATAATATCCTTTAACCTCATTTTCATCTCTCCTATATTTTGGAAAGTGGCTTTTACCACTTAAAACCTCTTCAATCTGTTTAGGCTCAAGTCGATTTCCTTCAATCATAGTAGAATAGTGTGTGGTATAAAGCCGTGCAGTTTCACGAAGGGACGAGAGCATCGATACAGTGAGTGGCAAATGTAACACTTTTTCTTTTGCTGCTTCAATCCTCATAAGGCAATTAGCAATTTTAGAAGTAATCGTATAATTTGGCATCGGCATAATATCTGCATTACATTATTTCTATATTATGCTGATAAAATGCAGATAATACAACATTTACACGACGCCGACCATACACTGCAATAAACTCAGCAAATGGGGAAAAGAGAAGCTTACTTTCTAGAATGGCTATTTCCTTTTCTCTACCAATTATTGGTTCGCTCATATAATTTACCGCCGCATTTGTTAGCATTATACACGGCGGTTATAAGATGATCAACTTTTTTTACCGCCATGTTTACAGTTGTTATACGTGGCGGTAAAAGATAGAGCATCTCATAATTGGCTATTCTGGCGTGCTTTGGCTACTTGCATTATAAAATCTTCTGATGAGTTTTGTGCCTGAGTTTCCTTGCGTAAAGTTTGCACTTGCGGCAAAATCGGTTATAAAATACACTTGATATAAATGTTTTTATATATTAATATTAGATGCTTTTTTCAATATACAGGTACTAAAAATTTTATACTGCAGGTCCTTTAACAAATGTATGTCTAGAATATCGTTTCTATTGATTTTAATAATAGTAATAGCAAGTTTGCCAATAATAAATAATTGGCTCTCAAATCGCAGCCAAATGCTAAGCGATGATTATATAGGTGAGAAATTAGATAATTATATAAGTAGAAATTTTGATAAGATCGTAAAAACTCTCAAAGAGGAGTCGATTAAAAGTAGTTACGCTGCTCGAGATAATGTAACCAAAAGTAAAATTTCACAATACAAGGATCAAATATTTGACCTTACTTATCCTTACTCCGGAAATGAAAATAGTAGTGTTGTAGCTGCAGGCTTCTTTGACTATTCTTGTGGATATTGCAAGACTATAAAAGACGATATAAAACGGTTAATTAACGACGGTAAAATTAAGTATATCTTTAGAGATGCTCCAATACTTGGTCATGGCTCTTTAAGGGCAGCAAAAAGCGCTTTAGCTGTTTACTTTATTGATAAAGAAAAATATTTCGATTTTCACTATGCTGCTTTAAGTCACAAAGGAGGATTTTCAGACAAAAGCATATTGGATATAGTGAAAAGCATAGGGATTGATGAGGACGATTTTAATAGTTCCATGAAAAATAATGCAGACAAAATTGAGCAAATGATAAATGGCAGTAAGCTCCTAGTAAGAGATTTGGGAGTAGGTGGCACACCTTTTTTAATAATAGGAGATAGCCTGTTCGTAGGAGCAACTGATTTGAATGTACTACGCAAAAAAGTAGATGAATTAAAAGGCTAGTTGCCATAAAATTTTATTTTTTTGCTTGACAGTACAAGTAAACTTAAGTATAGTAACTGTAGGTGTGATAAATATAGCAACAGTTTAAAATGTTATCTTAGTGGTATAAAGTTTCAGCCACTTTCATGATATTGTTTCTATTTGAAACGCCTCCAAAACCTTCTTCAGCCACATTATTTCAATTTTATTTTTCAGGAGGGCATATGTCATTCACAGAAATTAGATTTCCAGAAAATATATCTTATGGTTCCGCTGGAGGACCGGAATTTTCCACTGAAGTTGTAACAACTCATAACGGTTGTGAACAGCGCAACATCAATTGGTCTCATGCACGCACTAGATACAACATAGCTTACGGGGTCAGATCAAACGAGCAGCTAACAGAACTCATAACATTTTTTCATGCACGAAAAGGTAAAGCAATAGGGTTTCGTTTTAAGGATTGGTCAGATTTTATAGCCATTAATCAAAAGATTGGTATAGGAGATAACAAAAAAACGACTTTTCAGCTAATCAAAACTTATGTAAGTGGGGAAGATAAGCATATACGTATGATCAAAAAGCCAGTACATGGGACAGTAAAGATTTATTTAAATGGTAAAGAAGAGAGTGAATATTCAGTAAATTATTCAACGGGAGAAATAACATTTATGAAGCCACCAGTAAAAGATGCGATAATCACTGCGAGCTTTGAATTTGATGTGCCCGTGCGCTTTGATACAGATTACTTAAACGCTTCTATTGATAACTACGGTAGCAGCAGTTGGAGCAACATTCCACTAGTGGAGGTGAAGTTTAGTTAAGCTGCTTTAAAATTTCCTCCTGTTGCTGAGCATGAACACTAGCATAACCACATGCAGGAGATGCAGCAGCAGGTCTTGCGATACACTTAGGTCTTTTTGCTTGAATATTGAGATTGGACAACACTTCTTCTATCAATGGGTTGACAAAAAACCATCCTCCCATATTTTTCGGTTCTTCCTGGCACCATATAACTTCAGCGTTTTTGTACTTTTCAAGTTCGCTACTTAATTTATCGGCTGGAAACGGATAGAATTGTTCTAAACGTATTACTGCTATATCGTTTATTTTTTGTGTTTCAAGCATTTCAATTATATCGTAATAAACTTTACCACTGCATATTACAACTTTACGTATTTCATTATTTGAAACTAAACCTGTTCTACATTCTGGGATCACCGTGAGGAATTTTCCTTCAAAGTCAGATAGGTTAGAAACTGCTCTTTTGTGACGCAGTAGCGATTTAGGTGTAAATACTACCAGAGGCTTACGAAAGTCTCTATGCATTTGTCTGCGTAAGACATGGAAGTAATTTGCCGGAGTGGAACAATTAACTACCTGCATATTATCCTCTGCGCAGAGTTGCAAAAATCTCTCTATACGTGCGGAGCTATGCTCAGGTCCTTGCCCTTCATAACCATGAGGCAACAATAGAACTAGACCGCTTGATCGCAACCACTTTGTCTCTGCAGATGCAATAAACTGGTCGATCATGATTTGTGCACCATTTGCAAAATCACCAAATTGTCCTTCCCAGAGCACCAGTGAATACGGAGAATCAAGACTATATCCATATTCAAAGCCCATTACAGCATACTCAGATAGTGCGCTATCTATGACCTCAAAGTGAGCTTGCTTTTCATTTATATTGTTTAGCGGAATAAACGCTTCTTCTGTTGCCTGATCAACAAGCCTTGAATGACGGTGCGAGAAAGTCCCACGACCAGAGTCTTGGCCTGATAAACGCACTCCTATTCCTTCTGTAAGCAGTGACGCAAATGCAAGACTTTCGGCAGTTGCCCAGTCTATATTACTACCGGAATTTATACTGTCTATTCTGCCATCGAGTATTTTTCTAACCTTATTGTTAATGTTAAAGCTACCTGGGATGTTGCTATTTATATGCACACCTAGTTTTTTTAGCTCACTCGGTGAAACACCAGAATTCGTGTAGTATTCGCTCAAATCATTCAACTTTGCTCTTCTTAATTTTGACCACACTCCACCGAACCAGTCAGCTTTTTTTGGAATGTAAGCCGCTGATTCAGCAAGACTTTTATCCAATCTTGCCCTGAATTCGCTGCGCAATTTATTTACCTCATCATCACTTAATACTTTCTCTGCAGTCAATTTTTCTTCATACAGCGTTCCTGGAGTTTTATGCTTTGATATCGCCTTATACATAAGTGGCTGAGTGAAATTCGGTTCATCGCCTTCATTATGGCCGTATTTGCGGTAGCATATTATATCAATCACCACGTCCTTTTTAAATTTCTGCTTATATTCCATCGCCAGACTTGTAGCAAAACTCACAGCTTCTGGGTTATCTCCATTAACGTGAAACACTGGAGCTTCTATTGATTTTGCTATATCAGTGCAATAAAAAGAGGATCGTGCGCAACTTGGGCTCGCAGTAAAACCAACTTGGTTATTAATGACAATATGTACGGTACCATCTATCTTATAGCCTTCAATATTGCTTAAGGTTAGAGTTTCAGCAACCACTCCTTGGCCGATAAAAGCCGCATCACCATGAATTGATATTCCAAGCACAGACCTCATATTTTGCTTTGCTTTCACCCTTCCAGCTAACACTGGGTTTACTGCTTCCAGGTGAGATGGATTAGGGCATAAACTTAAGTGTATTTTTTTGTCACCTGTAAGTGCTCGATCAGAAGAGTAACCAAGGTGATACTTAACATCACCAGACACCTCAAGACCACTTGGGTATGCAAGATTGCCTTGAAATTCAGACAGCATTGCCGCATATTCTTTGCCCATAACTTTGGTTAGAACATTGAGTCGTCCGCGGTGAGCCATACCGAGAACTATCTCTTCAATACCAAAAGCCACAGAATCACTAATAATTCTCTCAATTGCAACAATAGTTGACTCTCCACCTTCGATAGAAAAACGTTTATATCCAGGAAATTTCATATGGAGAAATTGCTCGAACATCTCAGATTCGATCAAGTGCCTCAGGATTTCCTTTTTATCTTGTGAACTCAGCGTATAGGTTTGATTTTCGATCTTTTCCTGCAGCCATATTCTCTCCTCATAAGAGGAGATATGCATAAATTCAAAACCGATATTCTTGCAGTAAATATCTCTATAGATTCCAGTGTCACGTGCTGGAGATAGATTTGAATATTTTTGATAATCTATTTCTTGATTTTCATTTGGTGACAATGGATTTAAGTCTGCAAAAAAGTGACCATAAGATCTGAAGAAATTTGCCAAACTAGAAACCGAATCATCCACCTTAGTTACATGTTGTGCACCGCAGGTCTCCGCTTTATTAACTTCTAAATTGCTTGAAAAAATTCTATACCAATCCTCCCCGATTGATTTATCACCCTGCAGATAACGGCTATACATTTCTTCTACAAATTCTGCATTATCACCATAAAGGCAGCTTAAACTCGACATAATTACTATATAAGATATCAAACACTTATAAGTATAACTTAAGTTTTTTAAAAAAGAACTTTTTTAGTTTCTATACGTCATACCGTGATTTATTCACGGTATCTCATCCGCTAACAAGTAGCGGGATGACGAATTACTATACCACCGCGAACCGTCATACCGCCGCGGTATCTCTTAGCATAGATCCCGCTAACACGTAGCGGGATGACGATTGTCAGGGTGTCATTCCAGCGCGTGACGCTGGAATCCAGTTTTTATTTGCAGCCTACTTGACTCGAAGCTAAGTTTTCTGGATCCAAATAGTCAAGGCACTGGGATGACACCCTTCTTGGTGGAGATTGCTCTTAAATCACAATTCTCGTACAGTTGTGATTAAGCTAATGCATTGCTGCTTTCTCGAGAATTGTCCTCGGCATTTAGCCCAACATTATTTACTACTTTTTCAGTAATAACTTCAGCAAACTCAGGGGAAGGTTCTTTTGTTTTTGCGAAAAACCCAGCCTGTATGGCATTTTTAACGAAAAAACATGCAGCAAGTGCAAACACTGCTGTTGGTACATAGCACCAAGGAGAAGCTATACTAAATAAAGCAGCAGAAGCTACTATCAAGCAACAACAAGCAAGTCCTGCTTGGCTAATGAGATAACGTCTATCAACTCCACCATACTCAGCCATCAACCTTTTAACTTTATCATTGCTACCGTATGACAAAATAAGTGTCTTAATGCAATTTATTATACCATTATTAGTAAAATATGGAGTACGTTCTATGAATCTCATGTGATAATTCTTTTCATTAGGATTTGCACCATATTTCAGAAGTAGCTCTACAGTTTTTTCTTTTTCATACCCATGTTCATGATATTCCACTGCTGCAAGCAGTGCATTATTGACACATTCGCTTTCTTTACCAGCACCACGCTTCAAAAGCAGTTCTACGATTTTATAATGCCCTCTAGAAGACGCTCTATGTAATGGAACTTCGCCATATTTATTTTGTACACTAAGACTAGCACTATATTTTAAAAGTATTTCTACAGTTTCATAATATCCACGATCGGAAGCTCTAATTAATGGAGTCTCGGATTGCCTATTCTTTATATCAGGGTTAGCACCATGTTTTAACAGTAGCTCTACAATTTCACTACGTTCAAGAATTCCAATAAAATGTAATGAGGTATACTCACGGAATATTTTTATGTTAGGGTTAGCACCATTTGTTAAAAGCAGGTTCAAAAGCCTAAAATCCTCCAAATCTCTAGCTTTAGATAAAGCGATAGATAATGGTGAATAACTTTTAAGATACATTTCGTTAACATAGTCACCAAATTTTCCACCTTTACTGCTCTTAAACTTAGAAAAGAGCTTTTTGAGGGATGCTATATCCTGCTTAAGGAGAGCTGTATATAAGTAGAACTTTAGATCTTCAGGAGAATTAATTTCATCTAAATTTTCATCGGTTAGATTTGTAACCTCTTCTATATTTTTCTTAGTGAGAAACTCATATGCAACACCTAGCTGTTTAAATTTTTCCTCATTTTGTTTTTGCACATCCTTACTCTCACCTGAATGTTTATCAGGATGATATTCAAGAGCTAATTTTCTATATGCTTTTCTAATTTCGTATTCACTTGGATTATCACCCTCACTAAAACCCAATATTTCTAAAGCTTCCTTTCTATCCACAATAAACCTCCTACTGGAATACCTTAAGCTAAGTATAACCCAAAATTTCAAAAAGCAAAGCTTTTTATCTCAAACTGTGTCTATTGCACAATTCCATAACTGTACAAACATTGTAATTTATCTCCACCGGGAAAGGGTGTTATCCCAGTGTTTCCTTTCTTTGTCATCCGAGTAGCCCCTATAATGTCATCCGAGTAGCTGACACTGGTTCACTCTATAATGGCAGTGCTCCTATGATGTCATTCCAGTGCCTATTTCTTTGTCATCCCAGTGCGTGACACTGGGATCTAGGTTTTTAGAGCTATCATAGGATGACAGAAGCACACTTTGTCATCCAAGTAGCTGACACTGGGATCTCATTTCGTAACTTCATAGTATAAATTATTTCAAATTGTATCTATTTGCAAATATATAAATATAGTAATTTTGCATAAAAAATTAGATCCCAGTGTCACGCACTGGGATGACAAGAAGAGGGCTACTCGGATGACAAAAAAGGAGCACTGGCTGTAGCCCTACGTCATACCGCCGCGGTATCTCAGCCGCTAACAAGCAGCGGGATGACGAGGCTTATCGTCATGCCACCATGAACCGTCATACCGTGATTTATTCACGGTATCTCTAGATCCCGCTAACACGTAGCGGGATGACGAGCTTATAACAAGTAGCAGGATGACGGTTGTCATTTAGCTACAAACATTTAAGAAATTCACCAAACGAAAAAAAAGGCAAAAGAAGCCCTGGTCATTGTCTATTTTCAGTATTTGGCGTTTTTTAAGTCTTAAACACTGCAATTTAGCTGCTTTTAAGTGCAACTCACCTTAGTTTAAATGTTTAAGAAATTTACTAAGCAGAAAAAAAGGCAAAAGAAATCCCGTGTTAGCTAGTTGTCACTCTCTAATCCTTCAAATTGGCGTACTATACTGTCTTAAACGACTTATAAGCGCGTTTCAGCTTATGTAGGTAAAAACCCAGAAATGTTGTGAAGACATAAGGTGCACATAGTGCAAAAAATTAAAAATAAGACGCCAACTACGTTGTTTTCTTGCTGTTTAATCTGCACAGATGAAGATAACTGAATACCCTCAGTTTCATGATAAGGAGGCTGGTGGAGTTTGTCAAGGAAGTTTTTTCGTTTAATCCGTTTCTATGAGCTACTTGGATGACGAGACTTACATATTTATGGCAACCTCATTACCTGCGCTCAAAAAGTTTTTCAATATCACTTAATTTCATTTCTATATAAGTTGGTCTTCCGTGGTTGCATTGCCCGGAATATGGAGTTTTTTCCATTTGTCTCAGCAGCTCATTCATCTCCTCTAACCTCATTTTCCTGCCTGCTCTAATTGATCCATGACAAGCGATAGTAGCCAATATCTTGTTCACTTTGTCTTCTACTGGCAATGTATCTTCTATTTCCGTTAATCTACCCACTATATTAATTAGCATCTCTTTCACATCTATTGCTCCCAAAATTGCAGGGATTTCCTTCACTATAACCTTATTTTCTGATTTAATTTCAATCTCAAAACCCATTTCAAATAACTTATCTTTATAGATTTCAATCATCTCCATTCCAGCTTGATTTTTGATTTCAACCGTTTCAGGAAGAAGTAGTCTTTGTCTTTTTATACTTGATTTTTGTTTTAAGCATTCATATACTAGTCTCTCGTGGGCTGCATGCTGATCAACTATAATCAATTTGTCTCTTACCTCAGCAATAATGTAAGTATTATAGACCTGACAGCGTGCAAACCCGAGCGGGTGGCTCTCTATCAAATCAACTTGCTCTAACACCTTTTTTTCTAGAACCATAGCCTCCGCTTGTGATGGGGATTTCTGTATGCTGGTATAATCAAACGATTTTGACTGTTCTGATAAGCCTTTTGCTTTTTCATTTGGAGAAGCAAATTCTTTTATTAGTTGATTTTCAAAAGGACTTGGCCTTCTTTCATAAAATTCATTTTGAACATCAGGTTTATCAAAAGAATCTGATAATGAACCTTTCAAAAAACCCTCTATCGTATTAGTAGTTTTCTGGTCACTAGATGGAAAGGTGCCTATCCTTCTTGACAACGCTTTGATTAATCCTCTTGTCACTATCTCATATATGAGCTTCTTATTCTGAAACCTTACTTCTGACTTATTTGGATGCACATTTACATCTACTTGATCATAAGGTATCTCTAAATGTAACGCTGCAAAAGGATACCTATCGCTTGGAATAAAATCATGATATGCATACCTAACTGCGCCAATAAGTAGATTATCTTTAATTGGCCTTCCATTAACAAATGTATAGATCTGAGTTGACTTACCACGATTAACAGTAGGTTTACAGATGTGTCCTGTAAGTTTAATCCCGTCTTCTTCTTCATTGACCTCCAAAGAATTGCCCTGAAATTCTTCTTCTACTTCACACAATCTATGAAATAACGAAGTCTGCTTAGCGTATTTTAAGAGCTTTTTATTGCCTGAAGTGAGAGTAAACCCTATATGATAGTTAATCATTGCTAGGTTATTTACAATATCAACAATGCTTTGAGTTTCTGCTCTTTCGGTTTTTAGAAATTTTAGTCTATTTGGGGTAGCAAAAAACAAATCTCGTACTTCAATGTATGTTCCTTGTGATAAAGAGTAAGGAGTTGGCTCCCCCATCTTTTCTCCACCCTCATAACTTATAGACCATGCTTCATTTGCTTCTCTTGCCTTAGACGATAATTTTATCCTACTGACTGCTGCTATTGAAGGCAGAGCTTCTCCTCTAAAGCCAAGATGCTTGATTTCTATCAACTCATTGTCGCTCAATTTTGAAGTAGCATGGCGCATAAACGCAAGTTCTAAATCGTTTTTTTCTACTCCGTTACCATCATCTGTCACAATAATAAGGTTACGCCCACCACTTTCTATTTTGATCTCTATTTCTAAACTTCCAGCATCTATTGCATTTTCCACTAATTCCTTTACTACACTTGCAGGCCTCTCTATTACCTCTCCCGCTGCTATACGGTTTATGGTTTTTGTGTCTAGAAGGATTATTGCCATAGATTTATTATGAAACTGGTTTTTCTTTTACTTCTTTGGTCTGTCTCTCTCTCCACTTTTTTAACCTACCTGCAATTTCACTGTTGGAAATTGACAATATAGATACGGCGATAATGGCAGCATTATATGCTCCATTTTCTCCTATAGACATGGTTGCAACTGGAACACCCTTTGGCATTTGAACTATAGAGAGTAGACTGTCCAGCCCATTTAATTGTTTACTATGCACAGGAATGCCGATAACTGGTAAACAAGTTAGTGACGCAACCATACCAGGTAAATGAGCTGCACCTCCTGCACCAGCTATAATAACCTTAAAACCTTCTTCTTGTGCAGATTTAGCAAAATTGAAGAGCCTTTCTGGTGTTCTATGTGCAGATATTATGAATATATCATGTGAAACTTCTAATGCTTTTAACATATCAACAGTATGGACCATAGTGGTGTAATCTGACTCACTTCCCATAATAACAGCAACATCTTTTTTTATTTTTGTCATATTCAACACAATTTTACTTACTAACTAAATAATGTTCCAGCTAAAAAGCAACAAATATTTAAATTATATTATAAATATAATATATAGAATTCTCGTTAAAATAGAAATTTTAAAAATTTAAATAAATATTTATATTAAGATATAGAGATATAAACTTCTTATGTAAGATAAATTTATAAAATAATTATTTTTGTATTTCAAGCTTTGTAATCTTAGCTTGTTCTTTCTATAAATGGTTTTTTCAGATAGACTGATGGTAAAATGGTAATTTAAAATTACTAGAAATTTGATAAAAATATTAATATATAATCAACTTAAAGTTTTAAGTATTGATATCATATAATTCTTGACAAGTTACATGATATTAATATCTTGGTATATTAAATATTATGTTATAATGTTTAATAAAGTTAATTGATATGTGAGTGTAAGAATTATGGAAATAATATCGTTAAATAACTTAGACAGTGCAGGAATAAAAACAAAGTTGCTTTATATAATAAATAAAATTATAGAAAAAAATGCTTGGACTCAGGCTTTTGCAGCTGAGAAACTTGGTATTGATCAGCCAAAGGTATCGCAAATTAAAAATGGTAAAATAGATGGTTTTTCTTTAGAGCGATTGTTAGGATTTCTAAAAAAACTTGATCATGAGATAACAATCACGATGACAGAAAGCCAAGAAATAAAATCTGAGGCAGAAAAAGTAAAACATGAAGTTGAATCGCAATAGATACAAAGTTGACAACTTGTTTTTTGTGATATAGTATAAAACTTATTAAGGTAGTATCTTATGGCTGAGTCTATTGTAGAAAAGTGTATAGAACGGGTAAGTAACCGTTTCAAATTGGTTCTGTTGGCAAGTCAAAGAACACATGATTTAAATACAGGGGCAAGTAATCCAATTCAAGCAGCTAAGTTTAAAGGTCATAAAAATACCATAGTTTCCTTACATGAAATAGCAGGAAAACAGGTGGATACTCATGAGCTGTTTAGCCTTTTGGTAGGTAGATGCAAGGAGTACATGAAAGGAAATATGAATAATGTTTACAGCAGTAATACAAGTAAGCTAGCGAATTTATTAAATTTTTCTGATAACACAGATCTTGATGCAAGTCAAGAAAGCCAAGATTATGAAGTGGATGGTGAAATAGATGATGAAATAAATGATCAAGATGGCGATGAAGAAGTATCCGTTTAGAAATCTACTGAAGTTACATAGTCTTTAAATGATTTGTATTGCTATCTATACACTGTTGTTCTGTATGAGTGTAATGTTGTGTTGCATAGTGTCTAAGTCAAATGATGTGTACAATAAGGTTTTAGCGTTCAATAATTTCTCAACGCAAGTAGTTGTACTTATAACAGCAATATCAATCATTCTGAATAATTTTTTTTTAATTGATATAGCATTGTTGTATGCTAGCGTTAGCTTTATATCAACTATAGCACTAATGAGATTAATGTTGTTTTGATAATTTATGATAGGATCCATTTTCATATTTTTAGGTATTTGTTTGATAATTATTTCAAATATAGGGGTGATCAGATTTCCTGATTTCTATACTAGGTTACATGCAGCAGGTATTACAGATTCTAGCGGTGCAACGTTATTGTTAATTGGTTTTGCTTTGCAGAATGGATTTTCAATCAATACTGTTAAAATAGTATTATTAATTTTTATAATATGGGTAGCTAACTCAACTAATAGCTATATTTTAGCGCGCACTCATTATAAAGTTAAGAAAAAAACTGTTAAAGAAGGCTAAGGTGTTAGAAATATTAAATGTAGTGTTACTTTTGTTGTTACTAACAGTTACGGTTTTTATAGTTTTCTCGCGACATTTAGTCGTAAGTGCTGTTCTAATGTGTGTATTTAGTTCACTGATTGCGCTTATATACTTAATTATGAATGCACCTGATGTTGCAATTACTGAAGCTTCTGTTGGTGCGGGGCTCAGTACAGTTTTTACGTTTGCAGCACTCTCCTTGATAAAGAATCATAAAGTAAATCTATCTCATAACCCTATAACGCTTTTTTTTATGTTATTTCTGGCTGTATGTTTGTCATATTTTATGATTCAATTGCCAGATTTTGGCAGCCACAATGCTCCGATCCACTTGCATGTTGCTCCTTATTATGTGGAAAATACCGAAAAAGCTACCGGTATTCCTAATATAGTGACAGCTATTTTGGCAAGCTTTCGTGGTTATGACACGTTTGGAGAAACTATAGTAGTTTTTACTGCTGCGCTTTGTATAACGTTGATATTAAAAGAAGAAAAAGAAAATGATTAAAGATCCGATATTAAATGCAGTAACATTTTTGATGATACCTTTTATCATTTTATTTGGTTTATACGTACAATTTCACGGTGATTACACTCCGGGTGGAGGTTTTCAAGCAGGAATAATTATTGCCTCCGGGATAATATTATATTCAATGCTATTTGGTGTATCTACAACTCTAAAAGCAATACCTTATTCTGTGATTAGATTGACTAACGTGTTAGGTATTTTAATTTATGGAGGAACGGGCGTTGCAACAACTTTACTTGGCCAAAATTTTTTATCTTATGATATCTTGTCAGCCAATAATAGAACCGGTCAAAAATTAGGTATTTTTTTGGTGGAATTAGGTGTAGCATTTACTGTCTGCTCCTCTATGTTAATTATATATATAAATTTTGCTCGTAGGAAAAAACAATGACTTTATATAATTATACGATTATTATTGTATTAATGGTGCTAGGTTTATATATTATTATAAACGATAAAAATTTAATCAAGAAAATGATAGGGGTAAGCGTCTTCCAAGCATCTGTTTTGTTATTTTACATATCTCTAGGATATATAAAAAGTTCCTTGCCTCCTATATTGGTTTCAAATTTTTATTCATATAGCAATCCTATACCCCATGTTTTAATGCTTACTGCTATAGTGGTTGGAATTGCAACATTTTCAGTTGGATTATCCATAGCAGTAAAAATGGAAGAAAAGTATGGAACAATTGATTAAGACAAGTGTACATAAATTAACAGTATCTTAAACTATATGAAGTAACAAATAGCCACAAGTTAAAAGTAAAATTATAGACTTGCTCGTTGTAAGTTTGTTTGTTAATAAGAAATAAAATTATAAACTATAAAGGTAATGATGTCAACTATTAATGATGCAGAAGATAAGAAAAAAATTATCAAAGATCTGGCAACTAAGAGTATAAAAAAGGGTGGTTTTATCACCTTTGATGATATAAATGATAAATTATCAGATGAAAATTTTTCGTCTGACTTTATAGATGATGCTATATCTTTATTGCAGGATTCCGGAATTAATGTGCTTGAAAGTAGCGAAGATGAAGAAGATATTCCTTCCAACAGTGATGATAGTAAACTTGATGATGATGACACATCGCCAAATGTTACTGCAACTTTAGTACAAAATGATGATCCAGTGAGGATTTATTTACAAGACATGAGCTCCGTAAAGCTTTTATCAAGGGCAGATGAAATCGAGATAGCAAAAAAAATTGAATCTGAAAAGCATAACATGTTACGCGCAATAATTGAAACATCAGTAACATTAAAGGTGATAAAAGTATGGCGTGATGATTTAAGTAATGGAGCTCTCTTACTGAGAGAAATTATAGATCTGGATGCAATTTATAACTCTGATTTTAATGTGGTACCCAAAGAAGAAAGTGAAGAGAGTGAAGAAAGTGCTGAAGATGTTGAGGATTCTGAGGATGTTTCTGAAGATGCTGAGTACTGTAGTGATGATGAGAAAGATAGTAAAAAAAGTGATGATGAGAAAGACGGTAATAATGAAGATATAAGTTCAGTCAATTTAAATGTTTCTATTCTTGAAATGGAAAGTGACTTATTGCCAAAGGTCATAGTTGCATTGGATGAGATAATTACTTTAACAAATAAAGCGTTGGTATTAAGAAAAAATTCTAAAGATTCCTCTGATGAACTAGAGAATTTATATAGTCAAATATGGTCTATAGCATTACAAATTAAGTTAAGTGATGCTGCTGTTGCCAGAATTACACAAGAACTTTATAAGATAAATAGATCCATCACGCTTGAAGAGGCTAATCTTATTGCTGAGGCTAGAAAATGCGATATCGATAGAGAAAGTTTCTATAAAGTTTATGATGACGTGCTTTTAAAGCACGAATTGAAAAAGATAAGTCTTTTAAAGGTCAATGAAAATCAGTCCTCTTTTACAGGTGAATTAAAAAACAAATTTTTAAGGTTTATAGACGATAACTCTGAATATATAGCTAGTACTTTGAACGGTATTAAGCAGCATATACAGGAAGATAACGTGCAAGAATTTAAGGAGCTAATCAGGAGAATACAAAAACATGAACGAGAAGTCTCTGAAGCAAAGCAAGAGATGATTAAGGCTAACTTAAGGCTAGTAGTTTCCATTGCTAAGAAGTATTCAAAAAGAGGCCTTGATCTGCTTGATTTGATACAAGAAGGCAATATTGGTCTTATGAAGGCCGTGGATAAGTTTGATTACAAACGTGGATATAAATTTTCAACTTATGGCACTTGGTGGGTAAGACAATCAATCACTAGGGCAATACCTGAGCAGTCTAAAGTAGTTAGAATACCAGTGCATATGGTAGAAATTATCAGTAAAATCAACAGAGCATTAAGAAAAATGACTCATGAGATGGGAAGAGAGCCGACGTTAGAGGAATTAAGTGTAGAACTGACAATGCCACTGGAAAGAATACGCAAAGTTATGAAAATAGCAAGGGACCCAGTAAGTCTTGAAGCTCCAACAGGAAAGGATGATAGTAGTACCTTCGGTGATTGTATAGAAGATAAGCGAGTCTCCAGACCAGAGGATGCTGCAATACTTGCTGACTTGCGTGGCATTACAACCAATGTTCTTGCAACTTTAACACCAAAGGAAGAAAGAATTCTAAGAATGCGTTTTGGCCTTGGTAAAGATGGGAAGGAGCATACCTTAGAAGAAGTAGGAAAAATTTTTAATGTAACACGTGAGAGAATTAGGCAAATAGAGGCAAAAGCACTGCGCAAGTTGAAACATCCAAGCCGCGCTAGAAAACTTAGAGGGTTCTTTTAAGGGTTCTGTCGCATCTATAAATTGTGGTAGAAGAAGATCGTTAAAACTGTAATTACGGGAATTATAGAGCAATTAGCATAGCAAAGTTCTCAAAAGTAGAAACGTTATCATTAGCCCCGATAATTTGTCTTTTTTGAAGGTTCTGTGGCATCTATAAATCCTGGTATGTCCCATTTGTAGGAAAGTAGAAAAGAAGTGATATAATCATCTAAAAAAAGCAAAGATGTTTCGTATTAGTTCAAAATTATTGCCATATTTCAAAGGATTTAGCTTTTCAGCAGAGATAATAATGTTATCTGTATATATGAAATGTAGATTCTCTTTGAGCTATCGAGATTTGGAAGAAATGATCAGTATAAGGGGAGCGAAAGTTGATCATGCTACGTTACAAAGGTGGGTTATCAGATTTGGGTTCTGTCGCATCTATAAATTGTGGTAGAAGAAGATCGTTAAAACTGTAATTACGGGAATTATAGAGCAATTAGCATAGCAAAGTTCTCAAAAGTAGAAACGTTATCATTAGCCCCGATAATTTGTCTTTTTTGAAGGTTCTGTGGCATCTATAAATCCTGGTATGTCCCATTTGTAGGAAAGTAGAAAAGAAGTGATATAATCATCTAAAAAAAGCAAAGATGTTTCGTATTAGTTCAAAATTATTGCCATATTTCAAAGGATTTAGCTTTTCAGCAGAGATAATAATGTTATCTGTATATATGAAATGTAGATTCTCTTTGAGCTATCGAGATTTGGAAGAAATGATCAGTATAAGGGGAGCGAAAGTTGATCATGCTACGTTACAAAGGTGGGTTATCAGATTTGTGCCACTGATAGATGAATCGGTAAGGAAAAGGAAGAAGCAGGTTGGCAGTAGCTGGAGAATGGACGAGACCTACATTAAATTAAACGGTAAATGGGTTTATCTATACAGAGCATTAGATAGTCTTGGTAATACTGTAGACTTTCTGTTGTGTGCTCGTAGAGACAAGTCTGCGGCACTTGCGTTCTTTCGTAAAGCCTTTAGAGAGAATGACCTTCCTGAGAAAGTAGTAATTGATAAAAGCGGCAGCAATACTGCTGCTCTTGATGATTTGAATAGAGAAATTTCTGAAGATCGTAGAATCATGGTTTTTCAAATAAAATATCTAAATAATATTGTTGAACAAGATCATAGATTTATCAAAAAACGAATAAGGCCAATGCTTGGTTTTAAGAGCTTCCACTCCGCAAAGATTACCATCACCGGCATAGAAAATATTCGTATGATTCAAAAAAGACAAATTATCGGGGCTAATGATAACGTTTCTACTTTTGAGAACTTTGCTATGCTAATTGCTCTATAATTCCCATAATTACAGTTTTAACGATCTTCTTCTACCACAATTTATAGATGCGACAGAACCGAAAATATTCGTATGATTCAAAAAAGACAAATTATCGGGGCTAATGATAACGTTTCTACTTTTGAGAACTTTGCTATGCTAATTGCTCTATAATTCCCATAATTACAGTTTTAACGATCTTCTTCTACCACAATTTATAGATGCGACAGAACCCTTTTTCGTGGTTTTGGAAGGAGTAAATAATTAAATTTTCGTTGATGCTAGAAAGTGAGCTTTGTTAAATTAGAACAAGATTTATGTTGATAAAAACTTGAGTTAGTGATATATTTAAGAGTAGTAGAGGAGGTATTGTACACCGCTGGAGGAGTTTGTAAATGATTATTCTCACTTTAAGGATCCCTTTAGGGTTGACTGCTATAAGGTATTAGAAGTGTCAAAGGATGCTGTTTCCGACGAAATCATGACTGAGCCACTAGACTCTTTTCTTCACAGAAGGGAAAGTGAATCTAATAATATAGATCATTGTATTGTACAAGACTCAGCTTTAGCAAAGCTAGACCTGCAATTAACTGAAAGTGCAAGGAAGCTGATTGATGAATTTTATGAGGGAATGGAAGGTGTTAGAGAGGAAAATAAGCAAGAATATAAAAAGAGTTTATATGACTCAAGTATAAATTATACAAAAAGTGCTTTAAAACGCATTGAATGCATAACAGATGAATACTTGAAGAAAGGAATAAGGCTGAATTCACGTGATGATGATCGTGATGAAACTGTAACAAATTTAATATTTAAAGAAATAGTAGGTGTTCTTGATAGTGTTATATATATAAACTCTAGTACTGTAGCACCTGAAAGGAGTAATTCTTCCAACAATGAATCTCAAGAGTATGACGATACAGATGAAATATCAAGTAACAGCTTAGACATCGTAAAAAACATCGCTAGTAATTTATTATTAAAAGGCGGGAAAGTAAGACACGATCTCTTCTATCATGGTAGGATAGGATATGCAACTACTGCATTTATGGATAATAATAATTCTCTTCAATTTAATGAGTATATCGTTGCACAATGTAAGGAAATAAAAGACAAGCTAGAAAATTTAGCGTATGAAGGTACTGTAAACAAAAGCAGGCAGGCTAAAAATGTATTAAGAGTAGACAGGGATAATGAATATTTTTATATAGAATATTCACAAGATAGTATTGTTGAAGTTGTAAAAATCCTAAACAATGAAAAAGCCAAAGATTTAAATTTAAGAGCTGGCATACTCAAAATTGGAGAAAGTACAGTAAGAGTTGAAAGTATAGGGGAAAAAAGGAATTACACAGACCTTACGGATAATAGTGATATAGCATTGACTTTCCATACCAGTGAGGGAGAATTAGAGGTTAGATTATACCCTGATATGCGAAATAAAGGCCTTATAAGGGTAGAAGTAAATAATCAAGATTTGCTGAAGCAATTAAAAGGTTGTAAAGAAGAAATAGGGAAGAATTGCTTGCTTGGCGGGTTATCAGTTAATGAAGCAATAGAACAAGGGTTTTTTGACAGATCTGGAAAACTTCGTCAACCTTCTGAAACAATGAGCTCATCAGTAAACTCTTCACAGCAGAGTCATGGCTATGAACTCAAGGCTGCCCAGCCTACAAAGCAACAGTTATTGCAAGATTTATGTAATGTTGAATCTAATGTTACAAAAAAGGAAAAAGACTTTGACACAAAAACTCATCTGATAGATATTTTCAAAATTTTACATAAGTTACTTAGAGACAAAGAAAATGTTTCTAAAATAGACTTGGCTAATGTAGCAGAAAAAGAGAGTAAAAGATTAGGATTAGAAGGTAGATACAATTGGAATGGGATTTTCGGTTTAGAGAAGGCAGTTTCTCAAAATATAGAACAAGAGGGAAGTAGCTTACCGCTTAGTAGCGATTTATATAGGCAAGATAAGCTTGCATCTTCTGTTAGTAATAAGGTAGAAAAATGCACTACTAAAGGAGACGGTAATTGTTTTTTCCACGCTGTATTTGGTGATAGTAGTTCTGGTGTATATAAAACTGATAGGGCTAAAGAAATGCGGCAAGAGTGGAATAAATTTCTAAGTCAGTTTGAGTCACTAGACGATCCAAAAATGCCTAAGGCACTAAGAGAAAGATTATCATTAGTGTTTCACAATGTATTTCCAATGCAAGAATTAGATTTCTGTACCAGTAATTTATATAAAGAGTACTTGAGTAAGGTAAATGAACAAAGTTACTTTATTTATGTTAAGGAAGTTCCTATTTTAGCGTCTTTAGCTAATATTGAAGTTGAGATTCATTATACTCAGAAACTCCCTGATAAAATTAAACCAAATCCAGGTATGATAAACGCTGATTATAAAACAAACCAAGAACTGTGGGGTAGCAAAGTGCAAGAAGCTATATATCTTGAAGGGAACCACTATTCTAGGGCCGAAGTTACAGCACAGCCACAAAAAGATTTTCCATCCTATTCAGAATCACCAAGATGTGGTATAACCGAACCTATGGTAGAATCTTGTCAACAAGGGTATAGCAGGTTTAAAAGTGTGTGTTGTAATCCATAAACTCAAGTTAATAGGAAATGGCAGAAGCATGAAGGAAGGTAATATTTGGTTAATAATTTAAGGTATTTTCTAAAGAAATCAGCTTACTTTCTTGACGCTTATTGTTTTTCAAACTAGCTTTAAGATTTTGTAGATCCAGTTGTTCTACATCTTCTACCTTTTCGAGCTTGGTGTTGGGATTTATGATGTTATACAGCGCAAAATCTATACACGCTAATCCAATAATCCCTCCAATTAGCGCTATAACCTGTACTGACCTTACCCAGAAAAAGTGGAGAGAAAGTTTGGAATGTTTTTTACAAAGAGAATGATGAATCAAAATGCTCAGGAATGCAATAGTTAATAGTGGAGTGTCTACGTTGTTTGTTATAAAAAATTTCTATATATTCAAATATAGCAGTTTTGATATACTGTTTAGAGTGCTGAGAGGTGTCTATTAGTAACTCCCTTTTTAGAGAACTGAAGAAGCTTTCCACAACAGAATTGTCGTAACAACAACCTTTATGACTCATCTATGTTTTTTATGGATAAGAGATATTGATGAAGTATATTGTGAACCTTGATCACTATGTAATAGTAGATTTTTGAAAGGTTTACGCTTATTAACGGCCATTAATCATAACCAATTGTTTATTTATTGAACTGCTCATTAACTATCATGCGTGAATATAATTGCTGCCAAATATAGCCATCCTTCTTTGGTTTTTATATAAGTAATCCCATACTTTATTTGGTTGATCAACAATAAAGTTTTGGTCTAATATATTGGGAGCTACTGTCCGTTTGTTGTTTCTTAATTTTAAATTTTCTTCTCAATATAGCCCGAATGCCATTTTTCTGCATAATACTTTGTACTGTTTTCAAGTTGCAACTTTTACCCAAAGCCTTTAATTCAGCATGAATTTTAGGAGCTCCATATCTACATTTAGAAACTTGATATATTTTGAATATCTGCTTTTATTTGCTGATTCTCTACTGCTTATTTTCCTTGTAGTCCACTTATAGTAGCCACTAGCAGATACATTCAAAACCCTACATAATTCCTGCACTTTATGGTGTTTACTATGCTCTTTTATAAAAAAATATTTTATTCTTTTTGACTGGCCCAGGGCTTTTTTTAAAATGTCTCTTTCTCTTGTTACTTTTACTAACTCTTTCTGTAAATCAAATCTCTCTTTGTCATAAGGTGCTACATCTGGAAATGCATTTGCCGCTGACTTTTTTTCGTTATATTTCTTCATCCATTTTCCTAATACACTATCCCTTATTCCTAAATCTCTTGCTACTTTTGCAACCGGTTGACCTACCTTTCTTTGTTCATTTGCCAGCTTAACAGCTTCCAATTTGAATTCTGCCGTATATTCTCTTGCCATCTCCAAAATTTTATTTTACCTGAAAAAACTTCTTTCTTTCTCTCCACTTTTTCTGGGTAAGGTCACAAGGCAGAAACTTATCAATAAGCCCCCATCAAGAATTTTATCTGTTAGCTATATATAAAATTTGATACTCTGACTACAATATACTACTATAGATAAAAGTGTTATCAATGGAGCAAAGTATGGAATTAACAGTAGGAAATAATGTGCCATACTACTATAATACCACAGAAGTGGTATTAATGGAGCGAGATATGGAATTAGCAGTAGGAAATAATGCACCATATTACTATAATACCGTAAAAGTGTTATTAATGGAGCAAGGTATGGAATTAGCAGTAGGGAATAATGCACCTGATTTTAGCTTACCAACAGATTCTGGTGAAAATTTATCATTAAGTGAATTTTTTGATAAAAAAAATGTAGTTCTTTATTTTTATCCTAAAGACGATACTCCGGGTTGTAGGATGGAGGCAAAAGGCTTTAGAGATAAAATAGATGATTTTTCTTCCTTTGATACAGTGATAATTGGTGTATCAAAAGATAGTGTTAAGCGACATGCTAACTTCAAAGCAAAATATTCTCTGCCATTTTCTTTAGTTTCTGATGAGAATGCTGAAATGTTGGAAAAATATGGTGTTTGGGTAGAGAAAAGTATGTTTGGCAAAAAGTATATGGGAATAGAGCGCACTACTTTTTTAATAGATAAAAAAGGTAAAGTAGTGAAGATCTGGAAAAATGTAAAAGTTAGTGGGCATGTTGATGAGGTTCTGGAAGAAGTAAGGGGAATGTAAACTAAAGAATAGGTTAATGGCTACCCATTGCTACATAAAAAAGCTGAAATTACATAATTTTCGTAGCCACTCAAACTTTGAACTGGATTCAGATGATAGCTCAGTTGTAATAACTGGCAAAAATGGTATTGGTAAAACTAATATACTTGAAGCAATCTCGTTGCTTGCTAAAAGCAATGGAATGAAAAAAGCAAAAGCCAGTGAGATACAAAATAGATTCAGTAATGAAGATTGGGTAGTGCACTATGATTTTTTTAATGGAACGGATTTTAATTCAATTGGTATCGCAAAGAGTTTTGATAAGAAACTAATACAAATTGATGGAAAAACGCAATCAAGTTATTCATCTCTGTATAAGATATCCAATGTAATATGGCTGATTCCACAAATGGACTATGTTCTTCTTAATTCTCCAAGTGACAGATTAAAATTTTTAGACCGTATAGTTTCACTGTTTGAAGAAAATTACACTTGCTGCTACATGAAATATAGAAAAGCTAAACATGAGCGAAGTAAACTATTGAGGGAGAACATTTTGAACAAAAACTGGTTCTCTAGTCTTGAAAACATAATGGCCGTTAATGCAGTTAGTATTTTACATATGCGATCGTCTGTTTTAAAAATATTACAAGATACAATTGATAACCATTCCAGTAAGCTTTTTCCGAAGGCAAGTTTGAAATTCAGCAGCCAGCTAACTTTGGACGATACTGCAGAATATTTTCAGAATCGTCTAAAGGAAAACAGAGAAAAAGATTCATTGACTGGTAGAGTAACCTTTGGTGTGCATAACGATAATTTTCGGGTTTTTTGTCAAAAAAGAAACGTACCAATAAATCTGTGCTCCACTGGAGAACAAAAGTTATTACTGCTTTCTATTATTTTATCCAGTGTAAAAGCAAGGTGTATTCATTACAATAAGGCACCACTTCTTCTACTTGATGATATAATGTCTCATCTAGATAAACATTACAGAAAGGCGTTAATAGAGGAAGTGTTAAGTATTCAATGTCAAACTTGGATAACTGATGTAAATCAAGATAATTTCAATAGCTATCTTTATTCTTTCAAGTTTTTTGAATTGTTAAGTAAATAAGTGACAATATTCTTCTGCAAAAGGAAAGAAATACTTACATCCTTGGTCTTTGTAAAAGACAAGATTTAATCTGACAGGCAAGAATTAACTGACAGAAGAATTGAGGTAGTCAAAACTAATATCAGGCTCGGGAATGTTCAAAAAAGTGTGTCAAACCGAAAAAAAAGTAATAAATTGATATAAAAAAATGGAGGTTTGAAAATGAGTCAGAAAGTAGTGAACAGAACTACCGGATTGGTAGATTATAAAGAGTTGGAAACAAATATCCTGTCGTCTATACGAGAAGGAAGACCGTTGACAGGAAGGGACGGAGCATTAACACCGTTTATAAAAAAGCTGCTGGAGGCGAGTCTAGAAGGTGAAATAGAAAACCACTTGTTAGCTGAAAGCGAAGAAAATAATCGAAGAAATGGGAGAAATGGAAAGACTTTACGTACAAGTGCAGGGTCATTTGAGCTTTTGACACCAAGAGATAGAGAAGGAAGTTTCGAACCACAAATAGTCAAAAAAAGGCAAACAAACTTACATCCAGAGCTTGAAACGAAGATTTTGAGCACATTTGCCAGTGGTATGGGATACAGAGATATAGCATCGCATGTAGAGGAGATTTATGATCACAAAATATCTGCAGCAGAGATATCAAGTATTACCGACAAATTGCTACCGATAATCAACGAATGGCGTAGTCGTCCGCTGCAATCAGTATACCCGATAGTATTTATGGATGGGATGTTTTTTAAGGTCAAAGAGGATGGACATTGTGTAAGTAAATGTATGTACAATATATTGGGCATAGACCAAAATGGCAGAAAAGAAGTATTAGGTTTTTATTTGGCTGAAAGTGAAGGAGCTAACTTCTGGTTAGGAGTGCTAAATGACCTCAAAGAAAGAGGAGTAGAAGATATTCTGATTGCATGTGTAGATGGGCTAAAAAGCTTTCCTGCAGCTATAAATAGTGCGTTTCCTAAAGCAGAAGTACAGCTATGTATAGTGCATCAGATAAGAAATTCACTAAAATATGTATCCAGCAAAGATGTGAAAGTTTTCATGAATGATTTGAAAAAAATATACCGTGCTACAAGTAAAGAAATTGCTGAAAATTACTTACTTGAGCTGGAAGAAAAATGGGGAGAAAAGTACCAATTGGTTGTAAAATCGTGGCAGAATAATTGGGAAAATTTGTCCGGTTATTTCAAGTATTCTGGCCCAGTTAGGAAGCTAATTTATACTACCAATCATATTGAGGGGCTACATAGGCAGATCAGAAAATTTACTAAAACTAAGGGCTCATTTACTAGCTTGTATAAACAGGTGTATTGTGCTATAAAGAAGGCAGAGGAAAAGTGGACGATGCCTATATCTGATTGGGCATTAACTATCTCTCAACTTGATATTTTCTTTCCTGCTAGATTGAAAATTGAGTTGAATTAAAAATGCGGTTTGACACACTTTTTTGAACATTCCCTCAGGCTCTTGTTTAATGCTACTAATGTTTTTCTGAAAAGCAATATATTTACTATCAAAAAACGTTTGCATAGGTGTTTTGCCATAGCAATACTTACCCGAGTGAGGTCTTGTCTCATTATAAGAACGCAACCAATGATCAACATCAATCTGTAGATCTTCCAAAGAATTGTAGATTTTCTTTCTAAAGATAATATTGTAACACTCATCTTGCATAGTTCTATGAAATCTTTCACATATGCCATTGGTTTGTGGAGAGTTGGCTTTGGTTCTAGAATGATCGATATTTTCGATTCCCAGATATAACTGATAAGCGTGATTTTCTGGCTTGCCACAATACTCTGTACCCCTATCAGTTAGAATGCGTAATAATGGAATTTTCTGCTCATCAAAAAATGGAATAACTCTATCGTTAAGGAGGTCTGCAGCCGTAATAGCTGTTCTGTCCGTGTAAAGTTTAACCATTGCAACTCTCGAATAAGTATCAACAAAAGTCTGCTGATAAATTCGCCCTATACCTTTGATATTGACCACATAATAGGTATCTTGAGAACCCAAATAACCTGGATGTTGTGTCTCAATTTCACCATGAGCTTCCCTTTGTTCTTTAACTTTTTCTAAAGCTGTAAGTTGTTCTTCAGTTAAAATGATTCCATCTTGAGCTACTTTTGTCTCTAGCGCTTTAAGTCTCTTTTTGAGAGTTTCAAGGTCATTTCTTAGCCATACAGACCTTACTCCTCCCTGAGAAATTATTATACCTCTTTTTCTCAGTTCATTTGCAGCTCTTTCTTGCCCATATGCTGGAAATTCTATTGCTATACCAATCACTGCTCTTTCTATGTCGTCGGAAACTCTGTTCGCTAATAGCGGTTTTTTCTTAAGACCTGCTGCAAAAGGTGATGACAAAATGATGTGAGAGAGGTAAAAGAAGAATAAGCAGATTGAGTAAGGTAAAAAAATGAGCTTTAGTTACTATAACATAAAGAAACATCCAAGAAACTTTCGTAATATAACAGGTTTAACTGTAGAGGAGTTCGAAAAGGTGGTGGAAAAAGTGAGGTCTGAGTGGGAAAAACTTGAAAAACAAAAAAAGTGCCATGGTAGAAGATCACAACTACCAACTCTGGAAGATAAGTTATTTTGCGTAATTTTGTACTATCGCACTTACATAACACACAGATTTTTAGGGTGCCTGTTCAATGTGCACAACGCAAATGTGTGTAGGTTACTGAAGAAAATAGAGCCATTACTTGCCAAAAAAGTTACTATCACAAAAGATAGAAGTATGACGCCAGAAAAAACACTGAAGATTTTGGCTGATGTTACAGAACAGCAAATACAGAGACCAGAAGATAGTAAAAAACGGAAGAAATCATATTCAGGAAAAAAAAGAACCAACACTATGAAAACTGAGATTATTATCGAAGAAGGAGGAAGAATTTTATCAGTGTCAAAGTCATACCGTGGTAGAATTAGTGATTTTCGCATAAGGAAACAAGAAAAATATTTACCACTTGATAGCATAAAACATGCCGATTCTGGATATCAAGGTTGGCAAAAATTGCAAAGCAATGTTATAATTCCATATAAAAAGTATCGTAAAAAGCCATTAACTCAAGAGCAGAAAGAGCATAATAGAAGATTAGCATCATTTAGAATGAGAGTAGAAAATAAGATCCGAGAGATAAAGATATTTAAAATTATGTCGAATGTTTATCGCAATTTTCAGAAAAAATATAACCTGAGGTTCAATATTATTGCTGGTATTGTAAATCTTAAGCACGCCTTTTAGTTAACCTTGATTTTATTCACCCTCCTTCCCTTTTTTTTATCGCTTGATTCGCAGCAGGTCTTTACTTATTTCATGTAATGCTTCCTCTCCTCCATTTTCATATAACTCCTTAAACCGATAAAATGTATCTCTTGAGTATCCCATCACTTTGCATGCTTGAGATACATTTCCTAAGACCTGCTGCAAAAGGTGATGACAAAATGATGTGAGAGAGGTAAAAGAAGAATAAGCAGATTGAGTAAGGTAAAAAAATGAGCTTTAGTTACTATAACATAAAGAAACATCCAAGAAACTTTCGTAATATAACAGGTTTAACTGTAGAGGAGTTCGAAAAGGTGGTGGAAAAAGTGAGGTCTGAGTGGGAAAAACTTGAAAAACAAAAAAAGTGCCATGGTAGAAGATCACAACTACCAACTCTGGAAGATAAGTTATTTTGCGTAATTTTGTACTATCGCACTTACATAACACACAGATTTTTAGGGTGCCTGTTCAATGTGCACAACGCAAATGTGTGTAGGTTACTGAAGAAAATAGAGCCATTACTTGCCAAAAAAGTTACTATCACAAAAGATAGAAGTATGACGCCAGAAAAAACACTGAAGATTTTGGCTGATGTTACAGAACAGCAAATACAGAGACCAGAAGATAGTAAAAAACGGAAGAAATCATATTCAGGAAAAAAAAGAACCAACACTATGAAAACTGAGATTATTATCGAAGAAGGAGGAAGAATTTTATCAGTGTCAAAGTCATACCGTGGTAGAATTAGTGATTTTCGCATAAGGAAACAAGAAAAATATTTACCACTTGATAGCATAAAACATGCCGATTCTGGATATCAAGGTTGGCAAAAATTGCAAAGCAATGTTATAATTCCATATAAAAAGTATCGTAAAAAGCCATTAACTCAAGAGCAGAAAGAGCATAATAGAAGATTAGCATCATTTAGAATGAGAGTAGAAAATAAGATCCGAGAGATAAAGATATTTAAAATTATGTCGAATGTTTATCGCAATTTTCAGAAAAAATATAACCTGAGGTTCAATATTATTGCTGGTATTGTAAATCTTAAGCACGCCTTTTAGTTAACCTTGATTTTATTCACCCTCCTTCCCTTTTTTTTATCGCTTGATTCGCAGCAGGTCTATAGTTGTTTTGCTAGCTCTAATAACCCCCTAGCTTTGGTTTTAGTATTTTTGTTGGTTCTGTCGCATCTATAAATTGTGGTAGAAGAAGATCGTTAAAACTGTAATTATGGGAATTATAGAGCAATTAGCATAGCAAAGTTCTCAAAAGTAGAAACGTTATCATTAGCCCCGATAATTTGTCTTTTTTGAATCATACGAATATTTTCTATGCCGGTGATGGTAATCTTTGCGGAGTGGAAGCTCTTAAAACCAAGCATTGGCCTTATTCGTTTTTTGATAAATCTATGATCTTGTTCAACAATATTATTTAGATATTTTATTTGAAAAACCATGATTCTACGATCTTCAGAAATTTCTCTATTCAAATCATCAAGAGCAGCAGTATTGCTGCCGCTTTTATCAATTACTACTTTCTCAGGAAGGTCATTCTCTCTAAAGGCTTTACGAAAGAACGCAAGTGCCGCAGACTTGTCTCTACGAGCACACAACAGAAAGTCTACAGTATTACCAAGACTATCTAATGCTCTGTATAGATAAACCCATTTACCGTTTAATTTAATGTAGGTCTCGTCCATTCTCCAGCTACTGCCAACCTGCTTCTTCCTTTTCCTTACCGATTCATCTATCAGTGGCACAAATCTGATAACCCACCTTTGTAACGTAGCATGATCAACTTTCGCTCCCCTTATACTGATCATTTCTTCCAAATCTCGATAGCTCAAAGAGAATCTACATTTCATATATACAGATAACATTATTATCTCTGCTGAAAAGCTAAATCCTTTGAAATATGGCAATAATTTTGAACTAATACGAAACATCTTTGCTTTTTTTAGATGATTATATCACTTCTTTTCTACTTTCCTACAAATGGGACATACCAGGATTTATAGATGCCACAGAACCTTCAAAAAAGACAAATTATCGGGGCTAATGATAACGTTTCTACTTTTGAGAACTTTGCTATGCTAATTGCTCTATAATTCCCATAATTACAGTTTTAACGATCTTCTTCTACCACAATTTATAGATGCGACAGAACCGGCGAAACTTGTCAAGTAAGTTTTTCGTTTCTGCGGGCTACTTCTCGACACCAGTGGTGTTAAGTATTCGTATAGTTATTGGTATTATTAAGATACTCCCTAATCTTCTTTAAATCCTCCCAGGCTAAACGTTTTTGCATTGGCTGACGCAGTAGGTAAGCTGGGTGAAATATAGCAGATGTAGTGATTGAGTGAGATAAATATTGGTTAGTATACGTATGAAACCTGCCACGCAAGGTTGATATAGTTTTTGTGCTGTCAAGAAGGCTATAACACGCAATTCCACCAACTAAAACCAAAATCTGTGGTGAAACTAGTGCAATATGCTTCTCAACAAATGGTCTGCACATATCAAGCTCTAGGTCGGTTGGCTTTCTATTGCCAGGTGGGCGCCAAAATACGGTATTGCTTATATAAACTTTGGTGCGATCAAGATTGATTGCATTTAACATTTTATCGAGCAACATTCCACTTGCACCACAAAATGGTATGCCTTGAAGGTCTTCATTTGCTCCTGGAGCTTCACCAACGAGCATAATTTTTGCGTTTGGATTACCATCGGAAAAAACAGTATTAGTTGCAGTTTTTTTTATCTCACAACCTTCAAATGATTCAACTGCACTTCTTAGTTCATCCACACTACTACATTTACTTGCAAGTTTTCTTGCTTCAATTATCCAATCACTTGGAAACATGTCTTTTCCATCTTTAGTGTCACCCCAACACGTATCTGCATCTTTCTTCTGGGTCCCAGTTTGGATAACAGAGGGTTGCATACCCTCTTTGCTCTCCAACTTTTTTTCCTCTTCACCCTCTATTAGTGTGCAATCAACGCCCACTTCATGGTAAAATTTTAGTAATTCTAGATCTTCCTTACTCATATTGCTTTTTAATCTTTTGTGCTTTTGTCATCGCCATATCATACTTCAACTTAGATAAATGTCTAATATATAATATGCCGTTTAAGTGATCCAGTTCATGCTGAATACACCTTGCGAGCCAGCCGCAAGCTTTTAGTGTCTGTTCCTCATTATTTAAATCCTTATATCTCACAGTCAAATATTTTGGACGCTTAATTTCATAGCTTTGCTCTGGAATTGAAAGGCACCCTTCTTTGAGAATTACTTGTTCATCGGATAATTCCGTAATTTCAGGGTTAATCATGTAAAACTTGCCAGTCGATTCATACCCTACTGGCTCGTCTTCAGCTCGAGAGAGCTGAATATCCATAACAAAAACTCTCCTCAGCACCCCAACTTGCACTGCAGCAAGGCCAAGACCTTCTGCATCGTACACAGTTTCGAACATGTCGTTTACTAATTCTTTAATTTTATCGTTTATATCTGTTACTTCACTGGCACGTGTGATTAGTCTTTCATCAGGGGCAATTACAATTGGTAATATGGACATACAATGGACATAAAAATTATAATTCTATGTTTTGCTTTTCCTTTTGTCCAGAATTTAGTGTATATTAAAATGTTGCTATACCTATAATAGAAATATAAATTATTAAAGAAAGCTACAATTTAAATGAAATTGCGTAATAAGGTTAACTAATGTACTCTGCAGTAATAGCAAAACCAAAGAGAAACGTTTTTGCTGTTTTAGACATAGGTACAACAAAGATTATTTGTCTAATCGTTAAAATAAATGGCAACTTCAGCTATAAAGTGATAGGAACGGGCTATAAGATTGCAGAAGGTGTAAACGGTGGGTCGATAACTAATATAAAACACGCAAATTACTCCATCTCATCAACTATAGGTTTAGCTGAGCAAGTGTCAGAGGAAACTATAGACCAGATATATGTGAACATTGCTGGATGTGGCATCTCATCTTTTAATGTACATAATGAAATTATTGCAGCTAATCATGAAATTTCTGATCGGGATATAAAACGTGTAGTTTTTCAGACGTTTGAGAAATATATTGAAGAAAATGTTATCATTCACAATATACCACTGAAATATCACTTAGATGACATGACTGACATAAAAGAAGTTGGTGGATTGTACGGAAAAAGACTATCTGCTGATGTTAATGTTGTCACTGCTTCGCGTCCAGCGCTTACCAATATTGAAAACTGTATTAACAATAATGGTGGATTAAATATGGCAGGTTGTATTGCTTCTGCATATTCTGCAGGTCTTGCGTGTCTCAGTGAAGATGAAAAAGAGCTCGGGACTGCTATTGTTGATATAGGCGGTGGGTGCACTGCAATTGGAATTTTCAAAAGAGGGAAACTTGTGTATGCAAGCAGCGTTCCAATTGGTGGCGTTCATATCACTCGAGATATTGCTTACGGGCTATGCACAAGCATAGAACGTGCAGAGTATATAAAAATACTGTATGGTAGCACTATCGTAACTTCAATAGATGAGAACGAATATATTACAGTGCAAAATAGTGAAAATGATGAACCTACTCAAGTATTCAAATCTGAGCTTATTAACATCATAAGACCAAGAGTTGAAGAAATACTTGAAATGGTAAGAGAGCAATTTCAAGAGCAGAAAGATCCAATTAATAAAGTAGTGATCACAGGTGGAACTAGTCAACTCACAAGCATGAAGGAAATTGCAGGCTATATATTCAATAAGCAAGTTCGAATTGGGTGCTCTGAGTCTTGTAGCGGTCTTGATGGCGAATATGATAAAAATCCTGTATTTTCTGCTGCTATAGGTTCTATAAAGCTAATAGTTGACACTTTTTATAAAAATAACTCTGGAATGCTCGGTCAAGATGGTAAAATAAGTAAGTTGTACCATTGGGTTAAATCAAAAGTTACAGTTTAATTTTACTGAATGAAATTCTTATATCTATCAAAGGAAACATTATGAATAAAAAACATTGTTTCAAAATTAATAAACTTGTTCGTGATCATACAACTGAAATTATACGTTCCCATGGAATTATTGTTTATGAGAGGATGATGGAAAAAGATGAATACATTGAATGTCTCAAAGATAAGCTTTTAGAAGAAGCAAAGGAAGTTATTGCCTCTAAAACTCCAGATGAAACACTTGAAGAGTTAGCTGATCTACTTGAGGTCATACATGCATTAAGCAAAGAAAGTGGCCTATCAATAGAACAAATTGAAGAAAAGCGTATCTCTAAAAAACAAGAGAGAGGTGGTTTTGAGAATCGTATCTACAATACTTACATTGAGGTGAATTCTAAGAGCATCGATTACTATCACAAAAAACCTTCAGATTATCCTGAGATAATAGTTGTATAGTTCAGATTATTAAATAGACTTCTTGCTTGACCACCTTTCATACAAATGACTTGACGCTAGGATCCATAGGGCTTATTTTCATAATACGCAAAGTTATTACATTTATGTACTGCAAGTAAGCGTACCAATTATAATGAGACATGGAAAATATGAACATAACTATACACTCGCAAGAAGATTTTGAATTTATGCGCAAGGCAGGCAGGCTTGCTGCTGAAACTCTTGATTTCATTGCACCGTACGTAAAGATAGGGGTGACAACTAATGAGTTAAATGATCTATGTCATGATTTTATAATTAATGCAGGTGCAATTCCAGCACCACTAAATTATAGGGGGTATCCAAAATCGATTTGCACTTCAAAAAATGCAGTTGTGTGTCATGGTGTTCCCGATGATAAACCGCTTAAAGATGGAGATATTTTAAATATTGATGTCACGGTGATTTTAAATGGTTGGTATGGTGATACAAGTCGCATGTTTTGGGTTGGCAAGCCATCAATAAAAGCAAAACGTTTGTGTGACGCTACTTATAATGCGTTGATGGAAGCAATTAAACAAGTTAAGCCCGGCAATAAGTTAAATGAAATAGGGCTTGCTATAGAAAAATATATTAGAGATTTTGGATATTCTATCGTACGCAGCTACTGCGGACATGGTATAGGAAAAGTCTTTCATGCTCCACCGAATGTAGTGCATTTCTATGATCAAGATGAAAATCTCGTCTTGAAGGAAGGTATGTTTTTTACAATAGAGCCAATGATTAATGCTGGAAAACATGAGACTCTGCTCAGTAAACTCGATGACTGGACAGTGACAACACGCGATCTTTCACTTTCTGCTCAATTTGAACATACGCTCGGAGTAACTAAAGATGGTGCTGAAATATTCACATTATCACCTAAGAATTGGCATTTCCCACCTTATAATTAGATTTTTTTAAACTCTGCTATACTGCAACTATACTTGGATCTTGAAGAAAGCTAATCCTTAATTTGCGATATAGCAACTAGCCCAATTAATGCACAGAAAATCATGTAAAAACTAGCTGAAGTCTCTTGTCCTGTAACCTTGATAATCGTTGTGCATATAAATGGTGCAAGGCCACCAAAAAACCCAGCAGCTATATTTCTTGATAAACCAAATCCACTGTACCGAACCTTTGTTGGAAATAATTCGCACATAAGTGCACTGACAGGCCCAAGCGATGCAGCTATTGGAATTATAAAAAGAATATGTGCCAGCAAGTAATTGCCACTACATAACATTGAAAAAACTGGATAACTTAGAGCTTGTCCGCAAACAAGAAAAGGGATAGTATATGAGTTTTAAAAATGGGATTAGAAATGAGAAAGAAGTATCCAACAGATCTAAGTGAAAGAGAGTGGTTGCTAATAGAGAAACACTTTAGAGTATCATACAAGAAAGGAGGAAGGCCGCTGAAACATAGCAAAAGAGAGGTATTATCTGCAATTTTTTATGTGCTACGTACAGGATGCCAATGGCGCTATTTACCAAATGATTTTCCACTATGGAAGACAGTATATGAGCAATTTAGAAGATGGAAAAAGCAAGGAATTTTCGAGAAAATGAACTATGATATTAGTAAATACAGTAGGTCAAAAATGGGAAGGAATAAGGAGCCAAGCGCATGTATAGTAGACAGTCAATCTGTGAAAACCACAGAAAAAGGGGGGTCAAAGGTTATGATGGGAGTAAAAAAGTAAAAGGCAGAAAAAGACACATAATTACAGATACTCAAGGATTTATACTCGGTTGTTATGTCGGGGCTGCAAATGAAAATGACAGAGATGGTGTGAAAATAGCGCTGGATAATATGAGGAAAAAACACACTAATGTTAGGAAGATGTGGGGTGATATGGGATATCAAGGAAAAGATTTAAAAGATCACATAAAGAGAGAATATGACATAAGACCTGCTGCGAATCAAGCGATAAAAAAAAGGGAAGGAGGGTGAATAAAATCAAGGTTAACTAAAAGGCGTGCTTAAGATTTACAATACCAGCAATAATATTGAACCTCAGGTTATATTTTTTCTGAAAATTGCGATAAACATTCGACATAATTTTAAATATCTTTATCTCTCGGATCTTATTTTCTACTCTCATTCTAAATGATGCTAATCTTCTATTATGCTCTTTCTGCTCTTGAGTTAATGGCTTTTTACGATACTTTTTATATGGAATTATAACATTGCTTTGCAATTTTTGCCAACCTTGATATCCAGAATCGGCATGTTTTATGCTATCAAGTGGTAAATATTTTTCTTGTTTCCTTATGCGAAAATCACTAATTCTACCACGGTATGACTTTGACACTGATAAAATTCTTCCTCCTTCTTCGATAATAATCTCAGTTTTCATAGTGTTGGTTCTTTTTTTTCCTGAATATGATTTCTTCCGTTTTTTACTATCTTCTGGTCTCTGTATTTGCTGTTCTGTAACATCAGCCAAAATCTTCAGTGTTTTTTCTGGCGTCATACTTCTATCTTTTGTGATAGTAACTTTTTTGGCAAGTAATGGCTCTATTTTCTTCAGTAACCTACACACATTTGCGTTGTGCACATTGAACAGGCACCCTAAAAATCTGTGTGTTATGTAAGTGCGATAGTACAAAATTACGCAAAATAACTTATCTTCCAGAGTTGGTAGTTGTGATCTTCTACCATGGCACTTTTTTTGTTTTTCAAGTTTTTCCCACTCAGACCTCACTTTTTCCACCACCTTTTCGAACTCCTCTACAGTTAAACCTGTTATATTACGAAAGTTTCTTGGATGTTTCTTTATGTTATAGTAACTAAAGCTCATTTTTTTACCTTACTCAATCTGCTTATTCTTCTTTTACCTCTCTCACATCATTTTGTCATCACCTTTTGCAGCAGGTCTTATGATGTAAGAGCTTGTCCGCAAACAAGAAAAGGGATAGTATATGAGTTTTAAAAATGGGATTAGAAATGAGAAAGAAGTATCCAACAGATCTAAGTGAAAGAGAGTGGTTGCTAATAGAGAAACACTTTAGAGTATCATACAAGAAAGGAGGAAGGCCGCTGAAACATAGCAAAAGAGAGGTATTATCTGCAATTTTTTATGTGCTACGTACAGGATGCCAATGGCGCTATTTACCAAATGATTTTCCACTATGGAAGACAGTATATGAGCAATTTAGAAGATGGAAAAAGCAAGGAATTTTCGAGAAAATGAACTATGATATTAGTAAATACAGTAGGTCAAAAATGGGAAGGAATAAGGAGCCAAGCGCATGTATAGTAGACAGTCAATCTGTGAAAACCACAGAAAAAGGGGGGTCAAAGGTTATGATGGGAGTAAAAAAGTAAAAGGCAGAAAAAGACACATAATTACAGATACTCAAGGATTTATACTCGGTTGTTATGTCGGGGCTGCAAATGAAAATGACAGAGATGGTGTGAAAATAGCGCTGGATAATATGAGGAAAAAACACACTAATGTTAGGAAGATGTGGGGTGATATGGGATATCAAGGAAAAGATTTAAAAGATCACATAAAGAGAGAATATGACATAGAAATTGAAATTGTCAAAAGGCCTCCGAGCAGATTTTGGGTGCATAAAGATACACCACCAGAGCTATTACCAAAAGTGGAGCCAGGATTTAAAGTGCAGCCGAGAAGGTGGGTTGTAGAAAGGACTTTTGCTTGGATAAATAGGAATAGGAGATACCGTCTCACCAGTCAACAAAAAAATTATAAAAATTGCTCAAGTTACATCATAAAATCAAAAAATACTTTCAATTTACATCCTGTGTAGCAGTACACAGATTATAGTTAGTGGATATGTTGATAAGTAAATTAGTTACATATAAGACAGCAGAAATTTACTTATCAACATATCCACTAACCAACTACATTCAATAAATTTGTGTAAGATACTATTTCACATAAGATGTGATAGAAAGCATTTTTTGATTTTAAAGCACTAAACCTTCAGCCAACCTTTTAGCCCTATAGTTTTTGATATGGTCTGAATCAAAAGCCTTCTTTGAACTTAGAACACCAAAAACAATATGGAGTAACTTACGCATCGCAGCTCCCACAATGGCCATATTATGCTTGCCTTTTTCTTTTAATCTCTTGCAAAAAGTCATAATAATAGGATTGTGATTTTTAGCTACTATAGCAGGAAAATACATTGCCTTACGTAGTGTTCGTGAACCTGATTTACTTAATCTGGGTTTGGCATATACAGAGGAACCTGATGTTATATTTCTCGGTATAACTCCTGCATATGCTGCCAATTGCCTGGCATCTCTAAAAGCCTTTGTGTCAGGAACTTCAGCTAAAATAGCTGTTGCTGATTCTTCTCCTATGCCTGGAATAGTCAATAGAAGTTGAAAATTTTCCAACAATTCTTTGTGTCGATTTAATAGTTCACGTACGGAGTTTTTTATTGTTTCTATTTTTTGAGCTATATTCATTGCAAGGTCTTCCCAAGCATTTGCAACTTCTTTGGGAAGTCTCTCTTTTTTTTCTAAGTGGTTATTTACTAATGTTAACTCATCTTTTAACGCAACCGAGCAACGATAAAGATGTTTTAATTTTTTCATTTCAGGAGAAGGTGGTGTCCAACGAGAAGGTTCCTGTCTTTGGCAATAATCAGCAATAATTTCTGCATCGGTCTGATCATTCTTTTGTCTTAGAGCTTGTCCGCAAACAAGAAAAGGGATAGTATATGAGTTTTAAAAACGGGGTTAGGAATGAGAAAAAAGTATCCAACAGATCTAAGTGAAAGAGAGTGGTCGATAATAGAGAAACACTTTAGAGTATCATACAAGAAAGGAGGAAGGCCGCTGAAACATAGCAAAAGAGAGGTATTATCTGCAATTTTTTATGTGCTACGTACAGGATGTCAATGGCGCTATTTACCGCACGATTTTCCGCCATGGAAGACAGTATATGAACAATTTAGGAGATGGAAAAAGCAAGGAATTTTCGAGAAAATGAACTATGATATTACTAAATATAGCAGGTCAAAAATGGGAAGAAATGAGGAGCCAAGTGCGTGTATAGTAGATAGCCAATCTGTAAAAACGACAGAAAAAGGGGGACAAAAGGCTACGATGGAGCAAAAAAAGTTAAAGGTAGAAAGAGGCATATAATCACGGATACTCAGGGTTTTATATTGGGATGTTATGTGGGAGCTGCAAATGAAAATGACAGAGATGGAGTTAAGATAGCATTAGATAATATGAGGAAAAAATATACTAATGTTAGGAAAATGTGGGCTGATATGGGATATCAAGGAAAAGAGCTAAAAGATTACGTAAAAATAGAGCACAATATAGATATTGAAATTGTTAAAAGGCCTCCGTGCAGATTTTGGGTGCATAAAGATACACCGCCAGAGCTATTACCAAAAGTAGAGCAGGGATTTAAAGTACAGCCGAGAAGGTGGGTTGTAGAAAGGACTTTTGCTTGGATCAATAGGAATAGAAGGTTATCTAAAGAATACGATCTCCTTACAACATCTACTGAAAATTTTATATATCTGGCTATGAATAGATTGATGTTAAAGAGGGAATATGCTTGAATTTTATGGTTTGCGGACAAGCTCTTAGCTCTATTCCTTCATAAATAGCAAATACCCAATCCACCTTTCGGTATTTTGCAATTATTGTAGGATTCATATGATGATGAGTAGAAAAGCTTTTTGTAAGAAGAGCATTTACTGATTTAAGCTCATATTCATTACCATACTCATCAATGGCATCATTTCCCTCGCGTGCTGGAAGAATAGTGAGTCCAGTTAGTAATAAGACTTGTAGGATTTTCCCGCCGTTATCCTGAAAGATATCATTTATACCATGCTTAACAGCAAACTCCTGATACTTCCGTATATGAGGAAATATATCTTTCAGACATTTTCTGTCTTGATCCTGATTTAGAAGTGCAGTAGGTTCAACACCAAGGGCATCTGCTATGCGCTCAACATTATCTATAGAGATATTTCTCTCACCACGTTCAACGGAGCCTATATATGTTCTGTGTAATTCACATAAATCAGCAAGAGTTTCTTGGGAAAGCCCTTTTATATTTCTTATCTTTCGTATCTTCTGGGAAAGAAGTAACCGCAAAGATTGTTTTTTTATTTTTGTCATCTTTGTAAGATAATAGTTGACAATTATAAGTCTACAGACTATAAGTATCTTTCATATGGCACATATATTGGAAAAATTTAAATTTAATAATAAACCCACATATACTACAGATAGGGGAGCTGCATATTGTGGAGACTCTCTTAACCTATTGCTGCAATTACCAGATAATAGCTTAGATCTCGTAATAACCAGTCCACCGTTTGCTTTGCAAAGAAAAAAAGAATACGGAAATGAATCCCAAGCCGAATATGTTGCATGGCTTAGTCAATTTGCAAAATTAGTACATAGCAAACTCAAAGATACAGGCAGTTTTGTACTTGATCTAGGTGGGGCTTATGAAAAAGGCGTGCCATCCAGAAGTTTATATAATTTTAGAGTGCTTATACATTTCTGTGATAACATAGGCTTCTTCCTTGCAGAAGATTTCTATTGGTATAATCCTTCTAAATTGCCAAGTCCAATTGAATGGGTAAATAAGAGAAAAATCAGAGCGAAAGATTCTGTTAATACAGTATGGTGGTTCAGCAAAACTGAGTGGCCTAAAGCAGATGTCACAAAGGTGCTAGTGGAATACAGTGGCCGCATGAAAAAACTTATCGAGAACCCAAAGGCTTATTATACTCCAAAAGAACGACCATCAGGCCATAATATTGGTAGTAGCTTTGGTAAAGATAATGGAGGAGCTATTCCATCAAATCTTTTGCAGATTCCCAATTCAGAATCTAACGGCCAGTATCTTGCTGCATGTAAGGAACTAGGTATAAAAGAGCATCCAGCTCGATTCCCTGCTAAATTACCTCAATTTTTTATTCAGTTTCTAACACAACCAGGAGATGTTGTTTTAGATATTTTTGCTGGTTCTAACACAACAGGTTTTGTATGTGAGCAAGAAGACCGTTACTGGTTAGCATTTGAAGAAAATAGAGAATATCTTGCTGCATCTGCTTTTAGGTTCTTAAAAAAAGAATGCTCAAAAGAAACTATTTATCAACGCATTGTTCATGGTGAAGAGCAAGTGTTAAAGGCTAAGCAGTCTGTATTGGATCTTAAGTTCGCTCAGCAGTCATTAGTAGTTTAGTTATGCTCTTTGTTCATGGTTTTCCCGTTTTGAGCAATAATTTTTTATATAAGCATTTTTGTTGCCTATCCTCAACACTTTCCACATTAGCGTTACTAGCAGAAGTTACTCTTAAATGTTTGTTCATGTTAGCTATAAACGTTAAGAAATTTACCAAATAAAAAAAAGGCAAAAGAAGCCCCGGTTACTATCTATTTTCAGTATTGGCGTTTTTTAAGTCTTAGACGTTGCAATTTAGCTGCTTTTAAATGCAACTCACCTTAGTTTAAATGTTTAAGAAATTTACTAAGCAGAAAAAAAGGCAAAAGAAATCCCGTGTTAGCTAGTTGTCACTCTCTAATCCTGCAAATTGGCGTACTATACTGTCTTAAACGACTTATAAGCGCGTTTCAGCTTATGTAGGTAAAAACCCAGAAATGTTGTGAAGACATAAGGTGCACATAGTGCAAAAAATTAAAAATAAGACGCCAACTACGTTGTTTTCTTGCTGTTTAATCTGCACAGATGAAGATAACTGAATACCCTCAGTTTCATAATAAGGAGGCTGGTGAGGCTTGTCAAGTAAGTTTTTCGTTTAATCCATTCTATGAGCTGCCTGAAACCACAATATTCGCACAGTTGGAAAATGGTTGCGGGAGTAGGATTTGAACCTACGACCTTCAGGTTATGAGCCTGACGAGCTACCGAGCTGCTCCATCCCGCGTCGTTGTTTATTTAGCTATTATACTTGCAATTATAGGATATACAAGGATAAAATCCGCTATGGGTCGTATATTAGTATATTTATTAACTTTTTTTGACATAGTAGTTAGCTATATACGTCATAACCTACGTAATGAAAAATATAACTTGATACTGTGGTTTCCTGTGTGTCAGTGTGTAGGGATTTTAACCTATTTTTCCCTAAGTTTTGAACCAAGCTGCATATCTATTTTTCTTTTGCTTCCACCTACACTAACTCTGATTGCGATACTGCACAAAAGGTACACAATACTATGCATTGCTTTAATTGCAGTGCTCATAGGATTTACAGCTAGTAAATTAAGAACAGCTTTAGTTGATACTCAAATTCTTGATAAAGAGAGATACGTAAAAGATATAATTGCCACAGTGAAGGACATTAATGACAGGGGCTCATACAAACAATTTCTGCTTTCTATCTCTACTATTTCAAAATCCTCTCCTGTCATCCCAGCACCCCCTTTTGTCATCCCAGTGCCCCCTTTTGTCATCCCAGTACTTGATACTGGGATCCAGAAAAAAAAGATATGGATTCCAGCTTCACGCGCTGGAATGACACCAGATAGAGCTCTAGATAACATCAGAATATCGGTTAGAACCAAAGTGGAAAAAGGCATTAAAATAGGCGATCAAGTAAAATTATCAGCAAAACTCTTCCCTCTAAAGATTGCGCCCTCGGAGCATGCATATGATTTTGCAAGAATAGCATATTATCAGAAAATAAGTGCAACAGGTTTTGCAACAAGCAAAATAGCTTTGCACAAAAAGGCTGAAGCAAGGAAATTTCAAGAACATATAGAATCTTTCCGTCAATACATTTATGAAAACCTGCAGCAAAATATTAAAAAACCACATGCAGACATAATTTCTGCATTACTAATCGGCAAAAAGGACGGAATAGACCAAAAAACTATGGATGCGATAAGAGATTCAGGTATAGCACATTTGTTTGCCATATCTGGTTTGCATTTATCATTTGTTGCTGGCCTGTTTTTTATAGTGTTTCGTAATTTATTCGCAATATCTGAAACTTTGACTCTTAAGTATAACACCAAGAAAATATCTGCATTCCTTACTATCTTGCCAACCACGTTTTATTTGTTGATTACCGGTATGCAAATTTCTGCTCAGCGTGCCTACATCATGGTGATTTTAGTACTCGTTGCAATAATGATAGAGAGAAAATATCGAGGGTTAATAGCAATTGCGTTTGCTGCTTCAGTGATACTCTCAGTAGAACCAGAAGCAATTTTAAAGCCTGGCTTTCAGATGTCATTTTCTGCTGTTTTGGCACTGGTTGCCAGTTATCAGATCAATGCCAACAAATTATTCAAAATAAAAATAATGAAATATTTTGTGTCGATAATGATCAGCTCAGTAATAGCAAGTTTAGCAACTGTTCCGTATACGATATATAATTTTAATTATTTTTCAATTAGTGGCATTATCACAAATTTAGTTGCTATACCAATAGTTACATTAATTATTATTCCACTTGGAATAATTTATGTCTTATTGATTCCTTTAGGTATTGAATGGATTATAGCGCCATTTATAGAGCGCCCAATTGACAGTATTTTGTATATAACAAACGCTATTGCTAGTCTTCAGTATTTGGTTATTCCCATTCGTACTTTTCCTGCCTCATCAACTATTATCATAACACTTGGTTTATTGTGGCTGTGCTTGTGGGAAAGAAATTGGCGTTTCTTCGGAATTTTCTTTATTGTGCTGGGTATTTTCTCTAGTGCTATGTATAGAACTCCTGATATCTTGATAAGTGCTGATAATGTTGCTGCAAAGGAGAGTGACAACTTACTATATTCTCTCACCAGAAAAAATAGGAACTTTGTTGTCAAAACATGGGCAAAGCAAAATGGGCAGAACCAAATTTTGAATCATACAAAATATAGCAATCCAGATAAAAGACTAAAGTGCAACGATTATGGCTGTATATATAATAAAGGAAATAATAAATCAGTACTGCTTGCTTATAAAAAAGAAGATATTTCAGAAAGTTGTGATAAAGTTGATTTAATAATCCAACTAAGTGAATTCAACTATTCAGCTTGCAACACTAAAATTATTAAACATGCTGATCTAGAAACGTATGGCACACATTCTGTTTGGTTAACAAATCGTTACGTAAAGATTAACAAAGTGCGCTCTAATAGGCCTTGGCACATGTTGGAAAATTAAGAAACTTGATTTTAAGGTTTGGTTAATGTATACCTAAATAAATTAAAACTAGAAAAATGTTATGGTTACAGACACTAAAGATCCTTTCAAAGACTATTTTGATTTTTTAGGATTTAGAAAACTTTCTGACCAGCCCAGTAGAATTTTGAGCTCTATAAGAAAGTATTCTGGTACTGTATCGATAGCAAATACCATTGCTACTCTTATAGCATTTACTGCCTTTTCTATTCAGCCTGTTACAGTAAGTATTGCTGGATTTGCGTTCACGCCAGCACCTCTTGCCTTTATTCCTCTTGCAGTTTTCTTATTTACTGCTGTTATAAACTTTATAAATACACAAAAAATAAAAGAGAATGAGATAGATAAAAAAGTAGGAAACTATCAAGTTGATGAACAGTACAGCCAGATTGTTCAAGAAGCCGAAAAAATTGAAATTGTAACAAATTTAGATCGTAAGAGGAAAAAGCTTTCAATAGTTTTACCAATTTCTAAGACGCAGAGAGAAATACTAGAAGATATAAAAGCAGAAAATAGAAATAGGATTTTCTTGTTTACTGGATCATATGTATTTGGTGCTATTATAGTAGTTTCAACAATATCACAATCCATTAATGCTCCAATAACATTAATATCTTTATTAGTCGTTATTCTTGTATGCATCATATCAACACTTAGCAATCTAATAAGTAATAGCGTAGATTATGAAAATCATACTATTAGAAACCACAGTACTTTAGGTCTTCTACTTCCATACTGGTCTGGAAAGGGCATGGTTGTATCAGTAATAGAAAATAAGCTTGGTAAAAAGGAAAATGAACTAATATCTCTAATGAAAGAACTGCTTAGTCCGTTTTGCGACTCATTTGGCAGTAACCTTAAAAAAGCTTGCGATTTACTTGATAATAGTCTTTTAAAGCCTGCAAATATTAACATTAAAGAAACGCTTGGCAGTATAGGGAAGGATCTCAAAGCTTTACTTGATAAATTAGAAAAAGATATAAAGAAAAATGTGGATGAGGTGAAAACAACTGCTAGTAAAGAAATAACTGACTGCCTGAAAGATATTAGTAAAAGTGTGGATGTTCTGTGTAAAGAAGTTAGCAAAGACGTAAAAGGCAAACTGAGTGAAGTGGATGTAAAGAAGGTAATGGACACAATAAATGCTATTAAGAGTGCAGTAGAGACTATTGATGATAGAGTAGCTAGGCTCAAGCCAGGACAATATACGGGACTAGCGGGAGCTACTTTCCACAATGAAAGACTGCCTAACGCACCTAATAACCCCAACTCTCAACAAAATGGGCAAGGAAGCAGTAGTCGATCTAATGCTAACGGATCTGCAAATAAAGAGATGCAAACTAGCACTAATGAATCTGCAGACAAAGAGATACAAGCACAGTTATTAGAAGAACGCAACCAACCAAATGAGCCTGATAATGAAGATAATACTGATCAATTAGTAGATGAAGAGAAGGAGCTACAAGAACAAATGGCAGTCTTAGAAAAACAAGACAGAATAAGGCAGCTGAAAAAAGATTTATTTGAACGAAAAAGAGCAGATGAATGGAAAGAAAAAATCAATGGCAACCCAAGTGAATTTTTATATTATTTATTAGAATCTATTAAGCTGGAAGAAAAAGATAATAAAGAAAAAAAGGTTGAGGCAACATTACGAAATTTTGATAATAAAATAATAATCCACTGGAAAGATGGCTCTCAAACAATTTGCCATATTAAAAAACAAGGTGATCTTCCTAGTACAAAAGTTGATTTTGTAGATCAAAATATTCAAGCAGCATTTGCAGTAGCTTGCGCGGGGTAGTTGTTATAAACCACTCAGTAATAACCTTAAGTGTTAATAATGATAAAGAGAAATTAAGGCTAGATATCTACGTAGCTGAAAAGTGCAACATATCACGCAGTAAAGCTCAAAGATTGATACAAAATGAGCAGGTGAAATTACTTGGCATACCGATAATTAATAATGACCACATAGTAAAACCAGATGAAGAGTATGTGGTGCATCTCGTTCAACCTAACATATCCACATCAATTGAACCTAATCACGATATAAAACTTGATATCATATACGAAGATGAGGCCATTATAGTTCTGAGTAAACAAAGTGGATTAACGGTACATCCAGGTGCTGGGACAAACAATGATACGCTCTTGAACGCAGTTATCGCTCACCTTGATGTAAGACCAGGAATTGTTCATAGACTCGATAAAGATACTAGTGGGCTGATGGTAATTGCAAAAAATGAGGAAGCTCATAGTTTTTTGTCTGAATTGTTATCAAATCGTAAAATAAAGCGAGAATATTTAGCAGTAGTTTGGGGAGCATTATCTTCCCAGCAGGGAACTATAAAAACTAACATTGCTCCCAAACGCGGTAATAAAGAAATGATGTGTGTAACAAAAATCACAGGCAAATTAGCAATCACTTACTATTTAGTGCAAAAAGTTATAGGACAAGCAAGCCTGGTTAAATGCACTTTAGAGACAGGCAGAACACACCAAATTCGAGTCCACATGAGCCACATAGGACATTCCATAGTTGGTGATCAAGTTTACGGAAAAAATAGTAGTAAAAGCACAAAATATGCTAAAAACTCTAGTTTTATTCGTAATTTCAATAGGCAAGCACTACATGCTTATACACTTGGCTTATACCACCCAAAAAGTAATAAATACATGGAATTTGTCTCTGATTTACCGCAAGATATAAAAACTTTAATTGGTGAGTTTGAAAATATACCTAATACCAATTCCCATTACACGGCAAACAGATGGACAAAGATGGAAGAAAAGCCATAATGAAGTAAGTAAAATAGTTGAGGTATAAATGGCATTAAGATCAAAATTATTGGATGAAAAAGTAGTAGAATCAGCAAAAGAAATGCTGAAGAAAGTAAGGAATAATGCATATGTTTCAAAAAAACTAAATGCTGTAATTGCAGCAAAAAAGTACAGTATAACGGCTGTAGCAAAAATATATTGCATTTCAAGAAGCGCACTAACTTCGTGGGTAAAACTCTTGAAAATTGGCAGAGAAGAAAAACTGTTTGCTCCTCCACAACGCCGTAGAAAAACTAAATTAAATCAGGTTCAACTACAGCAAATTGAAGAGTGGATAGAAGAAAATCCTAATATTACCATTAAAGAAATGAGAATAAGAATCCAGGAAAAGTTCAGATTAAATATCAGCAAATCTACAGTACACCGCTATATGCAAAAGATGAAATTCTCATATATTACACCAAGACCAGTTCATAATGGACAAGATAAAAGCAAACAAGAGGAATTCAAAAAAAAATCTCAATGGAGCTATTAGCAAGTATCCAGAAAAAGAGCTATTTTTCTTTGATGAATCACGGTTTGGCACACATTCAAAGGTTGGACATGGGTGGTTTAAAAAGGGGATTAGAACACAGGTTAAAACAAAATTAGGTAGGCAAAATTTCTATCTCTATAGTGCGGTTAATCCTAGAAATGGAGAGAGTTCTAGCTTATTTGCACCAAATGTCAACACTGATTGCATGAACATATTTCTTGAGCAGATGTCGCAATATCTAGAAACACGAGAGGCTTTTCTCGTTATGGATTGTGCTAGTTGGCATAGGTCAAAAAATTTAAAGGTACCTAAAAATATCGATATTATATACCTACCTCCGTACTCACCTGAGCTAAATCCTGTTGAGAGGCTTTGGTTATATATAAAACAGAACATTTTACGCAATAAAATATACGATACAATTGCTCTGCTTGAGGGTGCTTTGTGCAAATTTATTACTTCTCTTGCCAGCTCCACAATTAAACAACTCTGCAATGTCTCCTATTTGACTGGCCAACAATGAGAGTTGGTATCAGAGCTTGTCCGCAAACAAGAAAAGGGATAGTATATGAGTTTTAAAAACGGGGTTAGGAATGAGAAAAAAGTATCCAACAGATCTAAGTGAAAGAGAGTGGTCGATAATAGAGAAACACTTTAGAGTATCATACAAGAAAGGAGGAAGGCCGCTGAAACATAGCAAAAGAGAGGTATTATCTGCAATTTTTTATGTGCTACGTACAGGATGTCAATGGCGCTATTTACCGCACGATTTTCCGCCATGGAAGACAGTATATGAACAATTTAGGAGATGGAAAAAGCAAGGAATTTTCGAGAAAATGAACTATGATATTACTAAATATAGCAGGTCAAAAATGGGAAGAAATGAGGAGCCAAGTGCGTGTATAGTAGATAGCCAATCTGTAAAAACGACAGAAAAAGGGGGACAAAAGGCTACGATGGAGCAAAAAAAGTTAAAGGTAGAAAGAGGCATATAATCACGGATACTCAGGGTTTTATATTGGGATGTTATGTGGGAGCTGCAAATGAAAATGACAGAAGACCTGCTGCGAATCAAGCGATAAAAAAAAGGGAAGGAGGGTGAATAAAATCAAGGTTAACTAAAAGGCGTGCTTAAGATTTACAATACCAGCAATAATATTGAACCTCAGGTTATATTTTTTCTGAAAATTGCGATAAACATTCGACATAATTTTAAATATCTTTATCTCTCGGATCTTATTTTCTACTCTCATTCTAAATGATGCTAATCTTCTATTATGCTCTTTCTGCTCTTGAGTTAATGGCTTTTTACGATACTTTTTATATGGAATTATAACATTGCTTTGCAATTTTTGCCAACCTTGATATCCAGAATCGGCATGTTTTATGCTATCAAGTGGTAAATATTTTTCTTGTTTCCTTATGCGAAAATCACTAATTCTACCACGGTATGACTTTGACACTGATAAAATTCTTCCTCCTTCTTCGATAATAATCTCAGTTTTCATAGTGTTGGTTCTTTTTTTTCCTGAATATGATTTCTTCCGTTTTTTACTATCTTCTGGTCTCTGTATTTGCTGTTCTGTAACATCAGCCAAAATCTTCAGTGTTTTTTCTGGCGTCATACTTCTATCTTTTGTGATAGTAACTTTTTTGGCAAGTAATGGCTCTATTTTCTTCAGTAACCTACACACATTTGCGTTGTGCACATTGAACAGGCACCCTAAAAATCTGTGTGTTATGTAAGTGCGATAGTACAAAATTACGCAAAATAACTTATCTTCCAGAGTTGGTAGTTGTGATCTTCTACCATGGCACTTTTTTTGTTTTTCAAGTTTTTCCCACTCAGACCTCACTTTTTCCACCACCTTTTCGAACTCCTCTACAGTTAAACCTGTTATATTACGAAAGTTTCTTGGATGTTTCTTTATGTTATAGTAACTAAAGCTCATTTTTTTACCTTACTCAATCTGCTTATTCTTCTTTTACCTCTCTCACATCATTTTGTCATCACCTTTTGCAGCAGGTCTAGAGATGGAGTTAAGATAGCATTAGATAATATGAGGAAAAAATATACTAATGTTAGGAAAATGTGGGCTGATATGGGATATCAAGGAAAAGAGCTAAAAGATTACGTAAAAATAGAGCACAATATAGATATTGAAATTGTTAAAAGGCCTCCGTGCAGATTTTGGGTGCATAAAGATACACCGCCAGAGCTATTACCAAAAGTAGAGCAGGGATTTAAAGTACAGCCGAGAAGGTGGGTTGTAGAAAGGACTTTTGCTTGGATCAATAGGAATAGAAGGTTATCTAAAGAATACGATCTCCTTACAACATCTACTGAAAATTTTATATATCTGGCTATGAATAGATTGATGTTAAAGAGGGAATATGCTTGAATTTTATGGTTTGCGGACAAGCTCTAAGAAAGGTTTACCTGATTTTTGAAGTAACGGCATCATTGCTGGTATAGCTAACCCAAGAAAGGTTTCCCTACGTCATACCGCGATTCATTCGCGGTATCTCTAGATCCCGCTAACGAGCAGCGGGATGACGAATTTTTGTTTTTCAAATTGTAGGTAAACCTAAGCCACTTTAGCTATATATATCTTTGGCTGAAATAAATTAAGATTTACTGCAACTACAATAAATACTCTTATCATCACATTTTGGTGTTAAGTCGGGATAGAACGTGAGTATAGCATCATTCTTTCTTACAAACACTGATTGATAATTGTCATCTTCCATTTCATATAGGCACATTCCATCTTTGCCTAATTCCTTGAACGCCTTAGTTGCAGAAATTAAAATATCATCGGCATGAAGGTTGTATGCGTATCCATTTGGGCATTTAACTTTCACTTCCCCATCCTTACCCAAATATTTCATTCCAAATGTATAAACTGGTGGCTTAATATCTGATTTATTGCATAGGGACTTATCATTCCAAATTGCACCTGCCCATTTATCTTCTTGGGCTTCAACATATCTACCTACAAAATGCATACCACCTAATTTATCGTTTGGCTCACCACAAAAAATATGTCCAAACCCTATAGTTTCTTTTTCACTTCCACTATTTGTAAACCAAATGTTAGCCAGTTCATCTTTAAATAACTCCAAATCCGCATCTGGCGTAATCACTTGATGATCAAGCTTATCATATATTCCTTTCACTACTTCTTGATGCTGCGGACAGCTAAGTAAAATTTTGAAATCTTCTTTATCTGGATGTGCTCCCCAATCTCCACAAACTTTCAACACTCCTCTATCGAAGTCAGTTAATTCTGAAACGGTGGCTGGTTGTGAACTGAAAAATGGTTCAAAATTATTTTCTTCTACATAGCCGGTGTGAAAATAATGATCCTTAATATAAAAAATAAATCCTATTATTGGTATTATTAAACATAAAATTAGTTTAACTGTCTTCGACATAATCACGTTCACAAAAAAGCTAGCCTATAAGAAACAATTTAAAAAAGTTTTAATCTAATGTTGAGTGCATTTTTGCAGAGCAGCAACTCCCGGCATTTCATCGCCACTTAACCAATCTAAAAATGCTCCTCCACCAGTGGAAACACATGTAAAATCCTTATCGGTAAGACCTGCAGCGCTTATTGCAGATAGACTATCGCCTCCCCCTATTATGCTGGTTAACTTTCCTTTGTGCGTTAAGTCACTTACGACTTTCATTACCCCTATTGTACCACTTGCAAAAGCTGAATGTTCAAAAACACCAATAGGGCCATTCCACAGCAGAGTCTTACTGCTTGCTATTATACTGCTTATTGTACTCAAAGTTTGTGGTCCGATATCCAAAATTATATCACCGTCCAAAATGGACTCAGTTCTTCTTGAAATACTAGTGCTGTAATCAGGGTTTACTGCAACCAGAACATCTTCTGGCACAACTATTTTGCAATTGTTTTTATTTGCTGTTTCAACAATATTATGTAGAAGGTCGTCAACACCATTTTGAAAGAAAGATTTTCCTATATTTACTTTGCTAAATAACAAAAAATTATTAGCAATTGCACCTCCGAGAACTAGGTAATCAACCTTTTCTGTTAGCTTTATAAGCATTTTTATCTTAGTTGACATTTTGGCTCCCCCAACTATCGCAGTAATAGGTTTAGCTTTAAACGATACAGCTTTTTCAAGATACTTTAGCTCATCTTGTAAGCAAAATCCCGCGTAGGAAGGTAAAAACTCTGTAATGCGTGAAATAGAAGCGTGAGCTCTGTGAGAGCAAGAAAATGCATCATTTACATATATATCCGCTAGAGATGCTAGTTGTTCGGCAAAATTTGAGTCACTCTGCTCTTCCTCTTTATAAAATCTTAGATTCTCTAGTAATATTATATCTCTTGCATCCATAGCACTCACTGCTTTTTGCACTTTTTCGCCAACGCAATCATCAATGAATTTCACTTTTTTATTTAGTAACTGCGATAAAGTGTCAATTACATTTTTTAGCGACAGATTATTGTCTCTGGCCTTTGGGCGTCCGAAATGCGATATAATAATAATCTTTGCACTTGCATTCACTAAATACTCAATAGTAGGCAATGCTCTCAAAATACGAGTGACGTCACGAATTTCTCCATCTTTTATAGGAACATTGAAGTCAACTCTGAGTAAGACGGTTTTATTGTGAAGATCACAATTTTCTATACTAGGTATATTCATTGTAAAACTAAAGCTATAAAGCCACTATATAGCAGTTTGACCCAAAGTAAAGTTTTAAGTTTACAAACGTTTAAGGAAATTTGCATCCAGATGGTGTCAGCTACTTTCATCTGCCACCTGCAAATTGCAATGTTCGTACAGTTATGTGTCACGCTACTTGGATGACACCGTTGAAAGAAATGAACCGCCTTTTCAAAATTGTTTTGAATAGAGGAATAACATTCACAAGTAAAATTTCATATTACCATTTTTTAATTTATGTATTATAATAAGCTTAATCTATAAGAAAAACAAAGTTGGAAAAGTTGGAAGAACTAAGCAAAAACTGGGTGATAAGAACGGGAAGATTTTTATCTTCATTGTTTTTTTTACTGTTGATTGCGCTGTCAATACGTAGTTTTTTATTCGAGCCATTTCATATACCTTCTGGTTCAATGAAAAGCACCCTACTTGAAGGGGATTACATTTTTACTAGTAAATATTCATACGGTTACAGTAAACACTCCTTTCCATTTTCTCCAAACATTTTTAGCGGCAGGATTTTTTATACCCCTCCAAAGCGTGGCGACATAGTAGTTTTCAAACCCACAAGAAATGACAGCATCAGGTTTGTTAAGCGAGTAATAGGAACACCAGGTGACAAAGTGCAAATGATAGAGGGAGAATTATACCTAAATGATCAGAAAGTAGAGCGAAGGCAAATTGAAAGTTTTTTTGATTATGAGTCAAATCGTAACATACCAAGATATATAGAAACGCTTTTAAGTGGCAAGGAACATGAGATTTTGGTAGATGACATTTCTAATAAGCTATCATATAACACTCCGGTTTATTATGTACCTAACGATCAATTTTTCGTTATGGGAGACAATAGAAATAATTCTTTAGATAGTAGGTTTCCTGAAGTTGGTTTTGTACCAATGGAAAATATCATTGGGCGTGTAAGCATAGTTGGTTTATCATTTAAATTAGGAAAGGTCGATTGGTTACCATTTAATTTCAGGTTACCTGTTGCTTTGAGATTAAATAGGGTATTGCACAAGGTTGTGTAAGCTTTTTCTACCTATTTGTTAATTCACACAACTCGGGAATGTTCAAAAAAGTGTGTCAAACCGCATTTTTAATTCAACTCAATTTTCAATCTAGCAGGAAAGAAAATATCAAGTTGAGAGATAGTTAATGCCCAATCAGATATAGGCATCGTCCACTTTTCCTCTGCCTTCTTTATAGCACAATACACCTGTTTATACAAGCTAGTAAATGAGCCCTTAGTTTTAGTAAATTTTCTGATCTGCCTATGTAGCCCCTCAATATGATTGGTAGTATAAATTAGCTTCCTAACTGGGCCAGAATACTTGAAATAACCGGACAAATTTTCCCAATTATTCTGCCACGATTTTACAACCAATTGGTACTTTTCTCCCCATTTTTCTTCCAGCTCAAGTAAGTAATTTTCAGCAATTTCTTTACTTGTAGCACGGTATATTTTTTTCAAATCATTCATGAAAACTTTCACATCTTTGCTGGATACATATTTTAGTGAATTTCTTATCTGATGCACTATACATAGCTGTACTTCTGCTTTAGGAAACGCACTATTTATAGCTGCAGGAAAGCTTTTTAGCCCATCTACACATGCAATCAGAATATCTTCTACTCCTCTTTCTTTGAGGTCATTTAGCACTCCTAACCAGAAGTTAGCTCCTTCACTTTCAGCCAAATAAAAACCTAATACTTCTTTTCTGCCATTTTGGTCTATGCCCAATATATTGTACATACATTTACTTACACAATGTCCATCCTCTTTGACCTTAAAAAACATCCCATCCATAAATACTATCGGGTATACTGATTGCAGCGGACGACTACGCCATTCGTTGATTATCGGTAGCAATTTGTCGGTAATACTTGATATCTCTGCTGCAGATATTTTGTGATCATAAATCTCCTCTACATGCGATGCTATATCTCTGTATCCCATACCACTGGCAAATGTGCTCAAAAGGTTCTGTCGCATCTATAAATTGTGGTAGAAGAAGATCGTTAAAACTGTAATTATGGGAATTATAGAGCAATTAGCATAGCAAAGTTCTCAAAAGTAGAAACGTTATCATTAGCCCCGATAATTTGTCTTTTTTGAATCATACGAATATTTTCTATGCCGGTGATGGTAATCTTTGCGGAGTGGAAGCTCTTAAAACCAAGCATTGGCCTTATTCGTTTTTTGATAAATCTATGATCTTGTTCAACAATATTATTTAGATATTTTATTTGAAAAACCATGATTCTACGATCTTCAGAAATTTCTCTATTCAAATCATCAAGAGCAGCAGTATTGCTGCCGCTTTTATCAATTACTACTTTCTCAGGAAGGTCATTCTCTCTAAAGGCTTTACGAAAGAACGCAAGTGCCGCAGACTTGTCTCTACGAGCACACAACAGAAAGTCTACAGTATTACCAAGACTATCTAATGCTCTGTATAGATAAACCCATTTACCGTTTAATTTAATGTAGGTCTCGTCCATTCTCCAGCTACTGCCAACCTGCTTCTTCCTTTTCCTTACCGATTCATCTATCAGTGGCACAAATCTGATAACCCACCTTTGTAACGTAGCATGATCAACTTTCGCTCCCCTTATACTGATCATTTCTTCCAAATCTCGATAGCTCAAAGAGAATCTACATTTCATATATACAGATAACATTATTATCTCTGCTGAAAAGCTAAATCCTTTGAAATATGGCAATAATTTTGAACTAATACGAAACATCTTTGCTTTTTTTAGATGATTATATCACTTCTTTTCTACTTTCCTACAAATGGGACATACCAGGATTTATAGATGCCACAGAACCTTCAAAAAAGACAAATTATCGGGGCTAATGATAACGTTTCTACTTTTGAGAACTTTGCTATGCTAATTGCTCTATAATTCCCGTAATTACAGTTTTAACGATCTTCTTCTACCACAATTTATAGATGCGACAGAACCATATTTTCTATGCCGGTGATGGTAATCTTTGCGGAGTGGAAGCTCTTAAAACCAAGCATTGGCCTTATTCGTTTTTTGATAAATCTATGATCTTGTTCAACAATATTATTTAGATATTTTATTTGAAAAACCATGATTCTACGATCTTCAGAAATTTCTCTATTCAAATCATCAAGAGCAGCAGTATTGCTGCCGCTTTTATCAATTACTACTTTCTCAGGAAGGTCATTCTCTCGGTTCTGTCGCATCTATAAATTGTGGTAGAAGAAGATCGTTAAAACTGTAATTATGGGAATTATAGAGCAATTAGCATAGCAAAGTTCTCAAAAGTAGAAACGTTATCATTAGCCCCGATAATTTGTCTTTTTTGAAGGTTCTGTGGCATCTATAAATCCTGGTATGTCCCATTTGTAGGAAAGTAGAAAAGAAGTGATATAATCATCTAAAAAAAGCAAAGATGTTTCGTATTAGTTCAAAATTATTGCCATATTTCAAAGGATTTAGCTTTTCAGCAGAGATAATAATGTTATCTGTATATATGAAATGTAGATTCTCTTTGAGCTATCGAGATTTGGAAGAAATGAAAAGGAAGAAGCAGGTTGGCAGTAGCTGGAGAATGGACGAGACCTACATTAAATTAAACGGTAAATGGGTTTATCTATACAGAGCATTAGATAGTCTTGGTAATACTGTAGACTTTCTGTTGTGTGCTCGTAGAGACAAGTCTGCGGCACTTGCGTTCTTTCGTAAAGCCTTTAGAGAGAATGACCTTCCTGAGAAAGTAGTAATTGATAAAAGCGGCAGCAATACTGCTGCTCTTGATGATTTGAATAGAGAAATTTCTGAAGATCGTAGAATCATGGTTTTTCAAATAAAATATCTAAATAATATTGTTGAACAAGATCATAGATTTATCAAAAAACGAATAAGGCCAATGCTTGGTTTTAAGAGCTTCCACTCCGCAAAGATTACCATCACCGGCATAGAAAATATTCGTATGATTCAAAAAAGACAAATTATCGGGGCTAATGATAACGTTTCTACTTTTGAGAACTTTGCTATGCTAATTGCTCTATAATTCCCATAATTACAGTTTTAACGATCTTCTTCTACCACAATTTATAGATGCGACAGAACCTTCTTTAGTTTTAGCCCTATAAAACTTCCTAAAATAGCTCTTCTTTTTTACCGATAAGATATAATCCAGATTGGACACTGAGTTGGTGAGTATAAAATTCTACGTCATTCCACCATGAACCGTCATACCGCCGCGGTATCTCTTAGCATAGATCCCACTAACATGTAGCGGGATGACGATTGTCGTTTAGCCATAAATATTTAAGAAATTCACCAAACGAAAAAAAAGGCAAAAGAAGCCCCGTGGTGGTTGGCTATTTACTATGTACTAAAATATCGGCGTTTTTTTTATTCTAAAACGCTTGATTAAGAGCGATTTAGCTGCTTTTAACTTGCAACTAACCTACACCGCAAGTGTTTAAGAAATTTACCAAGCAGGAAAAAAGGCAAAGAAAACCCAGAGTAGCTAGTATTCAAATTCTCCCTTGTCAATTTGACGTTTTTTGCTGTCTTAAGCGCGTTTCGGCTTATATAGGTAAAAACCTAAAAATTTTTAAAGACATGCGATGCACGTAGTGCGAAAAATTAAACATGAGACGCCAAATACCCTAAGTTTTTTGTCATTAACCTGCACAGATTGCGAAGATAAATAAATAGCTTCAGTTTCATGATAAGGGGGCTGGCGGAGGGTGTCAAGCAAGTTTTTCGGTTCTGTGAACCACCTGCTAACCGACAGCTAACATTAACTACCGATATCGTATCTGAAGAACCCCCCTGGCCATTCTAGAAAATTTAATGCTGAGTACACTTTACTTTTAGCTTCTTCCACAGTGTTTCCTTCTCCTACTATATTTAGCACTCTTCCGCCATCGGAAATCCAATTGCCACTTTCATCCAACTTAGTACCAGCATGAAACACTAGTACACCAGGAATGTTTTCAATTTTATCTAATCCTTTAATTACCTCTCCCTTTTTATAATCACCAGGATAGCCTTTACTTGCAACAACTACACAAACTGTAGCTTTATCATTAAATTCCACTACTTTTGTATTTAACCTACCTTCTGCAACTGACACCATCAATTTTAACAAATCACAATTTGGGTCAAGCCTAGGTAACATGGATTGTACTTCTGGATCACCAAATCTAACATTATACTCAAGAAGCTTCGGGCTATCTTTGCAAATCATTAAACCAGCAAAGAGCACTCCTTTATAAGATGTTCCCATGTTAATTAGTGCTTGAATTGTAGGATATATTATTTTTTGGATAATTTTTTGCTCCATGTCCTTACTTATAATTGAAGGTAATGAGTATGACCCCATGCCCCCAGTATTTTGGCCCTCGTTATTTTCACCAACTCTTTTATAATCTTTTGCACACCCAAGAGTTACTACTTTCAACCCATCAACAAGAACAAAAAAACTTACTTCCTCTCCAATTAAAAATTCTTCTATGATTATTTCTTCACCAGATTCACCAAGATTTTTCTCCACTAGCATTGAATCTATTGCTGAAAAAGCTTCATTTTCTGTGTGGCATATTATGACGCCTTTCCCTGCTGCAATTCCATTTGCTTTAATTACAAGCGGCAATTTTATTTTATTACTACGGACAAAATTTTTAGCTAACCTTTCATCAATAAAACGTTCATACTTGGCGGTTGGTATACCATATTGTTTACATAATTCCTTCGTAAAAGACTTTGATGCCTCAAGTTTTGCAGCTGCTTGACCTGGAGCAAAAACATTTATTCCCTCTGCAGTTAAATCATCAGCAAGCCCATTAATTATCGGTTGCTCTGGACCAATAATCACTAGATCTATATTTTCTTTCTTGCAAAATTGTGTAACATCTACTGAATCTTGAATATTTATATTCACAAGAACTCCGAGATTTTTCATAGCTGAGCGACCAGGAGTAACATATAATTTAGTCAAGGTAGGAGACTTGTTTAGAGCCCAAAGTAAAGCATGTTCACGCCCACCAGAACCTATAACCAGAACCTTCATCTTTGTTTCCTCGCTTTTCTATATGTTAAAATTATTATTTACTTATAACAGTATCATTACTCATATATTTTTGCAACACGTTTGGTATTGTAATCGACCCGTCAGAGTTTTGATAATTCTCCATTATGGCAATGATTGTTCGTCCTATAGCTAAAGCTGAGCCATTTAAAGTGTGAACATATTTTTTTACCTTTTTATCAGTTTCTAAAGAGTATTTAGTGTTCATTCTTCTCGCCTGAAATACACCACAATTTGAGCAGCTTGATATTTCTCTGTACTTATTTTGCTCAGGTAACCACACTTCTATATCATAAGTCTTTTGTGCAGCAAAGCCCATATCGCCACTGCAAAGCAGCATTACTCTGTACGGTAATTCTAATTTTTTTAATATCTCTTCAGCAACACTTGTCATACGCTCAAGCTCATCATTTGATTGGTCTTCAGTTGTGATGCTTACCAATTCCACTTTACCAAATTGGTGTTGCCTTATCATACCTCTTGTATCTCGTCCTGCGCTTCCAGCTTCTTTACGAAAACACTCTGAATATGCAGTAAAGCGAATAGGCAATTCTTTTTCTTCCATTATCTTATCAGCAACTAAATTTGTTAAAACTACTTCACTTGTAGGAATTAATCTTAATTTATCGGTAGTTAAATATGAATCATCAGAAAATTTTGGTAGCTGGCCAACATTATACATCGCCTCGTTTTTCACTAAAGCTGGGTGATAAACCTCAGTATAGCCAAATTCGTTAACATGAATTTCAAGCATAAAATTTATTAGTGCTCGTCCAAGTTTAGCTAACTGTCCTTTTAGTATTGCAAATCTTGATCCGGAAATTTTCGCCGCTTGCTCAAAATCCATCAAATCTAACCTTTCTCCAAGCTCATAATGAGATTTTGGCATAAAATCAAATTGCTTTTTTTTTCCATATTTTCTCACCTCCACATTAGAGTTCTCATCCATGCCTATTGGCACATCTTGCGCAGGAATGTTCGGCAAATTAGATAGGATGTTCAGTAAATTATCCTTTTCTGCTTGCTCCTTTAAGCTGATTGCCTCTATCTCATTTGTGATGCTTTTTGATAACCCTATTTGCTTTTCACAGGGGCTTTTGTTCATTTTAAGCTTCTTTATTTCTTCCGTGACTTCGTTGCGTTGTTTATTTAAGGCTTGCAGTTTAGTAGTCAATGATCTTTTTTTATAGTCAATCTCTAATATTTCTTCTGTAGTAAATTCTTTCATCCCCCTGCTCTTCATTGCTTTTTTAAATTTTTCAGGGTTTTTGCGTATATGTTCTATATCATGCATATATTGTGCTATTACTAACATTATTACTATACTTCAAAAGCTTTTAATGCTCAATATTTTCACATGTAATACAAATAAATGCTAATATTGATTTTACCTTCATAATTTGCTAGAATTAATAAACGTAATATTCATAAAATATAACATGTCAGGCATTGTAGAAAAATACAATAAACTTAAGGAAAACGCTTACTTCATCAAATTCAAGGCTGGTGGAAGATTTACTATCTATGCTCTTGGTATATATCTAGCAGCTACATTTACCATTGGCTGTTTGGGGTTAATAATAGGATCTACCTTCTTAACTTTACCACTTGCTATGCTAATTTTTCATCCTGTAGCTTGGATTTTAATGGGAATAGTGCTCACAGCAACATATAAAATGGTCATTGAGCCTTTATTTCACTTGATAAAAGGTTATGTTGATGGAAAAGAAGCTTCAAAGGGGGAAAAGAGTCCAAAAGAGCAAAAATTCACAAGATGTAAATCACTGGATAGTGGACTAGATACTATATCAAGAAAAACAGATGATTTGGATAAGAGGGTACGTAGAAATTCCTATTCTCCATCTACAGATAGTGGCATTGTACCAGGAAGTAAGCCTGCCTCAAGTAACAATAGTCGTAGAAACTCTAATGCCTCAGGAGATAGTGGGTTAGGTGTAAATTCAGCAAAAGATAAACAATATAAAGTTGTTACATACAATACTACAGGTGATGGAAACTGCTTTTTTCATGCAGTGTTTGGTGATAACAGCTCTAGTTTATGTAAGGCTGAAAGAGCACAAGATATGAGAATGGAATGGCATAAATTTTTAAGTCAATTTCACTCTTTGAATGATCCAAAGATGCCTGAGCTATTGAAGGAACAGATGCAGAAAGTTTTTGGTGCATTCTTAGAAAATCCAAATCATTTGATTGGTAGGTCAGATTCAATAAAAGATTTGGTTCAGTATACAAATAGGCGGGTAGAGAAGATCAAAAAAAAGACTAAGAAATTAATAAAAAAGTTATGTTGTCTTACAACATTAGAAGAAGACGAAGTTATAAGTGATTTAAGAAGCATTAGTGTTAGTAATCTCAATATTAGTGAAAGAAAATATGATAGAAATTACAATAGTGATACCACAGCAAATTCTTTTCTCAATGGCAAATCCATTTATAGATCTTATCTAGAGGCAATCAACAGTCAAAGTTACTATGTTTTCATCGAAGAAATTCCTATCTTAGCTTCGTTGGCTAACATTGAAATTGATGTTCATTATAAAAACAATAATAACGATGTGCACACAGTGTTTAAGCCAAATCCAGTAACGATAAATGAAGGTTATCAGCGGAACAATGAATTATGGGGGGATAAAAGACAAGAAACAATATACTTAAAACCTGGTCATTATGAGAGAGCTAAGGTAGTAGAGGCGGAGCCTTCTCTTATGGAAAAAGCAAATTCGGCTCTACAAGGTGCTGCAGCAGCATGTGCGAATGCATTAAGTTTGAACACATAGAATGTATGCCCCTCAAAATAGGAAGTTTGACGATTGATTCTCCGGTAATTTTAGCCCCGATGTCTGGAGTGACTGATTATCCGTTTAGAAGTATTGTGAAGAAACTTGGTGCAAGTTTATTAGTCTCAGAAATGATTGCAAGCAGAGCTATGATTATGCAAACTCGCCAGAGTCTGCAAAAAGCAAAAGTCGATGAATTAACTGCTGTGCAGCTTGCTGGGTGTGAGCCAGATGTTATGGCGGAGGCTGCAAAATTGAATGAGGACATGGGGGCTAAAATCATAGACATAAATTTTGGTTGTCCAGTTAAAAAAGTTGTAAACGGTTATGCAGGATCAGCGCTAATGCGTGATGAGAAAAAAGCCGCTGAGATAATTGAGGCCGTAGTCAAAGCAGTGAATGTGCCAGTTACGGTGAAAATGCGCACTGGATGGAACGATGAAAATCGCAATGCTCCGCGTTTAGCAAAAATTGCCGAGGAATTAGGAGCAAAAATGATTACTGTGCATGGAAGAACAAGAGCGCAGCTCTATAACGGTCAAGCAGATTGGAAATTCGTTAGAAATGTTAAAGAGCAAGTGAAAATTCCAGTTATAGTAAATGGCGATATTAAAAATTTAAATGATATTCAGAATGCTCTCAAAGAATCTGGAGCAGACGGAGTGATGATAGGTCGTGGTGCCTACGGTAAACCTTGGCTGATTAATCAAGCAATGAACTTTCTCAGTGGAAGTGAAACTTCTGAGCCAACAGCTTCAGAGAGATTAAGCATCATACTCGAGCATTACGACAATATTCTTGAGTACTATGGAAATGATACAGGAATAAAGATGGCCCGCAAACACATAGGTTGGTACAGTAGCGGGCTTCAAAGCTCATCTGAATTTCGCATGAGAGTAAATAACATGACAGATAGCACAGAAGTGAAAGAAAATATTATTGGCTTTTTTGGTCAAACTAGCTGTACTCAATTCGACTGATCATAATGTGATGCTACCACGCTCTCTTCCTCACTAGAGTGTAAATGACAACCATTATCCATCAACCATTTTTCGTTATAAGTTTCAATATCAAAATATTTTTCATATTTATCTACATTATCACAAAGTGAAAGTGCTCTGATCTTATTCATAATCAAACCTGTACCAGCAGGAATTAATCTTCCTACTATAACATTTTCTTTTAATCCACTTAAAGGATCGCTCTTCCCGCAGAATGCTGCTTCTGTAAGTACTTTTGTTGTCTCTTGGAAAGAGGCAGCAGAAATAAAGGAGCTAGTTTCAAGACTTGCCCTAGTAATCCCCTGCAGAATAGGAAGATAATGAGTAGGCCGTTTGCCAGAGTTACTCATAGCATCATTTTCCCTATCAACTTCCAGCTTGTCAATGCTTTCGCCAACCAAGTACATAGTATCACCAGGATCAGTAATTTCCACTTTTTGTAGCATTTGTTTTAAGATCACCTCTAAATGCTTGTTGTCTATACGAACACCCTGCAATCTATAAACTTGCTGTATTTCAGAAATCATATAGTGCGCTAAAGCTTCTAACCCAAGCACACGTAAAATATCATGGAGATCAGGGTCACCATCCATCAATAGATCACCTTTACGTACAAAATCACCTTCATTGACTATTACATGCTTGCTTCTTGATACCAAATATTCAACTGGAGAAATTTGTTCATCTACAGGTTTAATTAATATACTGCGTTTTCCTCTACGGTCTTTTTCAGAAAACGCTACATAGCCATCTATCTCACTAACAATAGCATGCTCTTTAGGACGACGTGCTTCAAATAACTCTATAACCCTCGGTAAACCACCAGTAATATCACGAGTTTTAACTGACTCTCTTGGTGTTCTTGTAATAACATCACCTGCATGAACCTTCTGGCCATCTTGTACATTGAGCACTGCACCGATTGGTATAAAATAACATGCTTCAACTCCACTTGCGAGTGTCATTACTTTACCATTATCGTCAAGCAGCACAATACGAGGACGTAAACTAGCTCCACCAGAATGCAATTTCCAGTCTTTTACTACTTTGCTTGATATTCCTGTAGATTCATCCATCACTTCAGTGATTGAAATTCCATCTTTTAAGTCCTGATAAGACACTGTACCAGTCTTCTCCGTGATAATAGGCAATGTATAAGGATCCCATTCCGCAACTTTATCGCCAATTTTTACTGACTCACTCTCATCTACATAAAGTTTAGCACCGTAAGGTACACTATGCTTCAACTTTTCACTACCAAGGCTATCAACCAACACGACTTCACAGGAACGGCTTATCACAATTTTATTTCCGTTTCTATCTATAATTATATTACTATTGTTTAACTTTATTTTAGCACTAATAGAAGCTATAATATTTGAAGATTCAACGCCTCTAGTCATTACCCCACCTATATGGAAAGTACGCATCGTTAACTGAGTACCTGGCTCTCCAACAGATTGAGCAGCTATAACACCAACTGCTTCACCTATTGAAACAATTTTACCAGTTGCAAGGTCTCTTCCATAACACAAAGAACACACACCAGGACTTATTTCACAAGTTAAAGGCGATCTAATTTTTACAGCATCAAGACCTGCAATGCTGATTTGCTTTACTTTATCCTCATCAATTAATTCCCCTGCTTTTACTAATAATTCTTTTGTCACTGGGTTATATATACCATTTGCAGATATTCTACCCAGCACAACACTCTCTAGAGATGCAACTATAGTACTTCCTTCAACTGTAGCTCTCACAACAAGACCATTTTGTGTTTTACAGTCATGCTTTGTAACTATGCAATTTTGAGACACATCAACTAAACGACGAGTTAAGTATCCAGAGTTTGCAGTTTTAAGCGCAGTGTCAGCTAAACCTTTACGCGCACCGTGAGTAGAATTAAAGTATTCAAATACGTTCAATCCTTCACGGAAATTAGAAATTATAGGTGTTTCTATAATCTCACCAGAAGGTTTGGTCATGAGCCCTCGCATTCCTGCTAGCTGTTTCATCTGTGAAGTAGAACCCCTTGCACCAGAGTTAACCATCATATACACTGAGTTGTACTTACTATTTCCATCATATATAGATATTGCTTTTAACATATCATTAGCTATCATATCCGTACACTTAGACCATTCATCTATAACCTTGTTATACCTCTCACTTCTAGTTATTAGCCCATCTTGATATTGCATAGAGAATTTCTTAATTTCACCCCTCGCGTGATCAACATGTGTAGCTTTAGTTTCAGGTATAACCATATCACAACGACCAAAAGAAACACCAGAAAATGTAGCATACTCAAAGCCAAGTACCATTAATTTATCAGAAAATGCCACTGTAGCACTTTGACCACAGTTACGATATACTAAATCAACTATACCAGTTATTTCCTTGACTGTTAATATCTGATTTATTAGATCGAAGCCTAGATTCTCATGCTTAGGAAAAATTTGCCATAATATTAAACGGCCAGGAGTTGTACAAACAGTTTTATAGTGAGTTTCACCGCTGCTATTAATATACTCCATCCTATACTTTATACTAGAATGAATATGTAAAGTACCATCACTCAAAGAATGCTCAACCTCACAAAAAGCACCAAAAGATGGTAAATTATCTTCCTTAGGTTCTTGTAAAGTCAGATAATATATACCAAGTACTATATCTTTACTAGGAACTATAATCGGTCTGCCATTAGAAGGACTTAAAACGTTATTAGTGGACATCATCAACATCCTAGCTTCAAGCTGAGCTTCCAATGAAATTGGCACATGCACTGCCATTTGGTCACCATCAAAATCAGCATTAAACGCCGTACAGACAAGTGGATGAAGCTGTATTGCTTTGCCTTCAATAAGGATTGGTTCAAAAGCCTGGATACCAAGCCTATGTAGAGTAGGTGCTCTATTTAGCAACACAGGGTGTTCTTTTATTACCTCCTCAAGCATGTCCCAAACTTCTGGCTTCTCTGCTCTTATTAGCTTACTAGCAAACTTAATGGTTGGAGCCATACCATACATCTTGAGCTTTGAGTAAACAAAAGGCTTAAATAGTTCAAGAGCCATTCTTTTTGGTAATCCACACTGATTTAGTTTCAAAGTTGGACCAACAACTATTACAGAACGTCCAGAGTAGTCTACCCTTTTTCCTAAGAGGTTCTGGCGAAAACGACCCTGTTTTCCTTTTAACATATCACTAATGGACTTTTTATATCCAACAGCACCAGCTTTGTTTACCAAAGTATTACGACGACTATTATCAAAAAGAGAATCAACTGCTTCTTGTAACATCCTTTTTTCATTACGAATCATAATCTCAGGAGGATTTAAGCTCAACAATTTCCTCAACCTGTTATTTCTATTAATAATAGTCCTATAATGATGATTCAGATCAGAAACTGCAGGACGACCGCTTTCAAGCGATACCAAAGGACGCAAATCAGGTGGTAAAATAGGTATAGTTGTAAGTATCATCCACTCAGGCCTATTTCCAGATTTAATGAAGTTTTCAATAATACGCAATCTCTTTATAATTTTCTTTCTTCTTATCTCAGAAGCAACAGACTCTAATTCTAGTCTTAAATCCTTCCTAATTTCATGTAAATCAAGGCGCGTTAGTAACTCTCTTATAGCTTCAACACCTTGCATAGCTACAAGACTATCGATCCCATAGCTATCTTTAGCTTCATTATAAGCTTTTTCACTAATAATCTCACCTTTTTCAAAAGGCGAAACAAGAGGATCTATCACGATATAATTATCGCTATATAAAATATTCTCAATATCTCTGAGAGACATATCCAATAATGCTCCAATTCTTGAAGGAAGCGATTTCAAAAACCATATATGAGCAACAGGAGATGCAAGCTCTATATGACCCATCCTTTCTCTTCTTACTTTAGAAGATGTAACTTCTACTCCGCATTTTTCACATATGCGACCTCTGTGTCTTCTTTTTTTGTATTTTCCACATAAACATTCATCGTCATTGACAGGGCCAAAAACCTTAGGGCAAAATAATCCACCTTTCTCAACTTTGAACGTACGATAATTTGCAGTTGAAACATCTTCTATCTCACCACAAGATATACGCTTAATACTTTCAGGGCTAGCAATCGATATGCTAACCTCATTAAAAGGTTGTGCAATGTTAGTGTGAGATATATCTTCAACCACTACATCATTTTGCTTTAAATCTACATTTAAACATAAAGAACGTAGTTCTTTTATCATCACATTAAAGGATTCAGGAATTCCACATTCAAAATTACTGTCACCTTTTATTATCGATTCGTAAATCTTAACTCTACCATTGATATCATCAGACTTCACAGTTAACATTTCCTGCAAAGTATAAGCAGCACCATAGGCTTGTAATGCCCAACATTCCATTTCACCAAAACGCTGACCACCAAAATGAGATTTTCCTCCTAGAGGTTGTTGAGTAACCAAACTATAAGGCCCTACTGAACGCGCATGAATTTTACCATCAACCAAGTGGTGCAACTTAAGCATGTACATGTAACCAACTGTAACCTTGCGGTCGAATTTTTCACCACTGCAACCGTCATATAATACAGCTTGTCCAGAGTTATCCAAACCAGCAAGTTCAAATAATTTTGCTATTTGTTCATCTTTTGGACCCTCAAATACAGGTGCAGCAACAGGAACGCCATCACGTAATTTACGTGCAAATTCAATGAGATTATTATCACTAATATTACGAATATCATTACAGATAGATACGTTACTACCATAGCTATAAACCTCAATCAGGAAATTACGTAAATTGCTGTATGAACTTTTACAAGAGTTCAAATAGTTCTCTACTAACGCATTCAACTCGTCATTTAGTGCATTCTTATTAGGTGTATTTAAAACAGAAGCCATTATTTCATCATCATCAATATTTTCAATTTTTTTATTGTCAAGGTATGCTACTGCAAATTGTGTAAAATTATCATCGTTAAGGGACCTAATTCCCTTGCAAAAAGCACTTTTGATTTTATTGATCTCATCGAGAATATTACTTACCCTTTCCCCTAATTTTCTACAAGCCCAACCTACATGCGTTTCCAGTATTTGCCCTACATTCATTCGTGAAGGAACACCAAGAGGGTTAAGAATAATATCAACAGGAGTACCATCTTCCAAATAAGGCATATCTTCCACTGGCACAACTCGAGAGATCACACCTTTATTCCCATGTCTACCAGCCATTTTATCCCCTGGTTGCAGACTATGTTTCACAGCAATGAAAACTTTTACTGACATCGACACACCTTGAGGCAGGTCATAACCTTCATGTAATTTTTCTACTTTTCGCTTAAACTGTGCTATTGCATGTGATACTTTTTCATCAAAATCTTTTTTTAAGCTCTTAACTTGCTCAGAAATGGATTGGTTTTTTAATCCTATACCCCACCATTGCTCACGTTCAATAGAGTCAAATTTTTCTCGATCTTGAGAACCAGAATTAATAAGAAGTTTCTTCAGTTCATCATAGAAATATTCACTAGTAACATTGATTATATAATCTCGCTCTTCCTCAAAGTCATTTATCTCTTTTTGTTTGATGAGTGATGCCCTTTCATTTTCTTCAACCCCCCTGCGTGTAAAGACTTGTACATCAATTACTGTCCCTTCAACATCTGGAGATGTATATAAAGAGGAATCCGCACAATCGAATGACTTTTCACCAAAAATTGTCATTAATAACTTCGTTTCAGGAGGCAATGAAAGAGAAGGTTTAGGTGTAACTTTACCTACCAGAATATAGCCTGGACCAACTCTTGTACCAATTTTCACTATACCACTATCATCCAAGTGATATAGATTTTCTTCATTAACACCAGGTATAGCACGAGTTATTTTTTCTGATCCTAAAGGGGTATCATGTACAACACAGTCAAATTCTTCTATATGAATAGAAGTAAAGAGATCTTTTTTAACAACTTCGCTAGAAATAATAATAGAGTCTTCAAAATTATAACCTTGCCAAGACATAAAAGCGACTAGCAAATTTTTACCAAGCGCCAACTCACCACTGTTAATTGCAGGACCATCAGCTATTACATCACCCTTTTTAACATAATCACCTACGCACACTAGCGGTCTTTGATTAATACAAGTATTATGGTTAGAACGCTGAAATTTCCTTAGATGATAAATATCTACGTCCAAGTAGTTAACCCTTTCTTTATCAAAAGCACGTATAACTATAGAGTTACTATCAGAACTATCAACTATGCCATCGCGTTTTGCTAAAACTACAGCACCAGAGCCAGAAGCTACAAAAGACTCCATACCAGTAGCAACCAGAGGAGCGGTAGGCTTCAATAAAGGTACGGCCTGACGTTGCATATTTGAGCCCATTAATGCTCTATTAGCATCATCATTTTCTAAAAATGGAATCAAGGAAGCTGCAACTGATATTACCTGTTTAGGAGATACGTCAATGTAACTAACTTGGTCGCTACTTACCATGACGAAGCTACCAGCATATCTACAGTATAGCATGTCATCAACAAAGCAATTATTTTCATCAAGCTTTACGCTAGTGTCAGCTATATGATGTGAGCCTTCGTCTATAGCAGAAAGATACTCAATTTGATTAGTAACAACCCTATTGACTACTTTTCTATAAGGGCTTTCAATGAAACCATATTTATTAATACGCGCGTATATAGCTAAGCTGTTGATTAACCCTATATTTTGCCCTTCAGGAGTCTCAATAGGGCAAATTCTTCCATAATGAGTTGGATGAACATCACGCACCTCAAATCCTGCCCGTTCTCTTGTTAAACCGCCAGGACCTAACGCGGATAACCTTCTTTTATGTGTTATTTCAGATAACGGATTAGTCTGATCCATAAATTGAGATAATTGAGAAGAATTGAAGAAATCTCTTAAGACATTAGTTAACACTTTTGGATTAATAAAATCAGATGGAGAAACTTTATCTAAACTAGAAGTGGACATAGAATCAACTATTGCGCGTTCCAATTTCAACAACCCAGTTCTAAATTGATTTTCTATAAACTCTCCAACTGATCTTACTCTTCTGTTTCCTAAATGATCAATATCATCTACAGATCCTTGACCGTCACGTAGCAATACTATTTTTTTTACAATTTCAATAATATCTTCATACGTTAAAACAGTTAAATCCTCATCATAATTTAATCCAAGGTAAGAGTTAAGCTTCAACCTACCAATGTTAGACAAATCATAATATTCCGGACTGAAGAAAAGATTACGGAAAAACTCCTCTACTATCTCTAAAACAGGAACTTCACCAGGACGCAAAACTCTATATATTTCATATAGCGCATCCTGATAAGACATGTTTTCGTCTAAGAAAAGCGTATTTAATATATAAGGTCCAACAGATACATTATCTATGTTCAATACTGATATTTCATCCACAGACAATAACTCAAGCTTCTTTATGTCTTCCAGCTTTATAGATTCACCAGCAGATAAAATTTTCGTAGAGCTAGCACTATCCATTAAATCTTCTGCGAGGAATAAACCACATATAGAATTAAAAGGAACCAGATACTCTTTCAATTCATTATCATATAGCTTTTTAGCTAGTCTTGAGGTAATACGAACGTTAGCTTTAAGCAGCACATTACCTTCAATATCCATTAAGTCGAAAGGCAACCTCACTCCTTTAAATTTATCAGGAACAAAAGGCACTTTCCAACCATCTTTATGTTTTACATACTTTATTTTCTCATAAAATCTATCTAGTATATCATTATTTGATAGACCTAACGCCTTTAACAAAACTGAGATTGGCAATTTTCTTTTTCTATCAACACGACAATACAAATGGTCTTTAACATCAAATTCAATATCAAGCCAAGAACCCCTATAAGGAATAATTCTAGCAGAATAGATCAATTTACCAGAATTGTAAGTTTTTCCCTTATCGCTATCAAAAAATACACCAGGAGACCTATGCATTTGTGAGACAATAACTTTTTCTACACCATTAATGATGAAAGTGCCCTTATCAGTCATCATAGGCAACCCACAAAAGTGGACTTCCTGCTCTTCTATAGATTTTACAACGGTTGCAAGTTTAGAATGATCTCCACTCTCTTTAATCGATTTATATTCATCAAGAGAAATACCATCCTGCATAACAACAAGACGTATAGAAGCAATAACCTGAGCAGAAAAAGTTACACCACGCTTTATACACTCAGATTCATCATACTTAGGATCATCTACCCTACAACTTATAAACTCAATAGTAGCCCTACGCAAAGGATCATTTATTGGAAAGATTGTATGAAAGATAACTTCAAGTCTTTCATTACCCTTATTCTTAGGAGCAAATGAATCATAAGATTCTTTTTGAACCTTAACCAAATCCAATAAAGAATCTTTTAAATCAATCGACCTAGAATAAGAAACTCTAGGAACAAAAGCACCAGAAGCGTACATATAAGAAGAATCAACCATTAAAATACCCCAAACTAATTAAAAGAGCTATATCAATATAAAATTAATACATTAAATATTATTCAAGCTCCACTTTAGTTGCTCCTGCTTCAATAAGTTTTTGCTTGATTTTTTCTGCTTCGTCTTTAGGAACATTAGCAGTTAAATCTTTAGGTAAAGATTCAACCAACTCTTTTGCTTCTTTTAAACCCAATGTAGAATTAACTTCTCTTACAGCTTTAATAACTCCTATTTTTTTACTCGCATCAATTTCTTTAATCACAACTTTGTACTCAGCTTTTTCTTGAGCAGCAGGAGCAGCAGCATTATCACTAATAGGCGCCCCAGCACCAACAGCCCCACCAAGAAAAGAACCAGCAGGCAACCCTATTTTCTCTTCTAGAACTTTTACAAGTTCAGAAGCCTCTAATAGGTTTAAAGATAATATTTTATCAACCAAATCACTTGTTACATTACTCATAATTACCACCTTACTTAACAACAAATTTATTTTTTAGAACTATAATAACCCAAAACTCTCATAAGCCTCATCGAAGATGAATTAATAGACAACGCCAATCGAGCAGGAATATCATAAGATATTAAACGCATAATTTTAACACGCAATTCATCCAGAGAAGGCAACTTAGCCAGTTTATTAACATCTTCCACTGTTAACAATTCATTTATATGAGCCGCGCAAATCACAGACATTTTTTCTTTGTTAGCATTAATAAAATCAACTATTAACTTTGCAGCTTCTACTATGCCGCTAGAGTATATAATAGCAACAGAACCAGAAAATTTGCCTGATAAATAAGAAAATTTACCAGTCCTTTCCAAAGCCAAGCGCGCTAGAGTGTTTTTAACTACTAATACCCCACCTGCTATAGACTTCAGGCTATTCCTCAGAGTTAATGAATCATTAGCATTTATAGATTTAAAATTTACTAATATCAAGAAATCATTATTTACAAATACGTTTATTGTGCTCTGTATAAATTCATCCTTATTTTTACGCTTCACGGTATCACTCCCTTAAATTATATCTTCCACTTTGCTTATCTTATAAGCTTCACCCATAGTTGAATTTAAAAAAACACCATTAAAGTAAATTCCTTTCGCAGAAATAGGTTTATTATCTTTAATTACTTTAAGAAAGGCTTTTAAATTTTCTAGCAAGTCATCAATATCAAATTTAATATTTCCTAATTTACCATGAATAACACCATTTTTATCTGTTCTAAATTTTATCTGACCAGACTTAATGGTTTTAATAGCTTCTGCAATGTTAGAAGTCACAGTACCAAATTTAGGGTTAGGCATCAGCCCTTTAGCACCCAATACTTTTGCAATAGGAGTGATTTTTGCCATAAAATCAGGGGTAGTAATGCACCAATCAACATCTAATTTTCTACCTTTTTTTATTTCTTCAACTAAATCCTCTCCTCCTGTAATATCAGCACCAGCTTTTTCAGCTTCTAATAAATGTTTATCTTGAGCGAAAACAGCTACTTTAATATTCTTTCCGATACCTTTAGGCAAAACTACTGTACCACGCACCTGCTCTTCAGATTTACGTGAATCTACGCCTAAATTGACTGCAATATCAACTGATTCATTAAATTTTGCTGAAGCAGACTCAATAATCTTCTTCAAACACTGCTTAGGATTATCATTATATGTATTCATTTACCTAACCTTCCACAACTTCTATACCCATAGACTTTGCAGTGCCTACAACCATTTTCACTGCTGAATCTTCATTATCCACTTTCATATCAACCATCTTGCACTTTGCCACTTTAATTATAGCAGACATAGGTAATTTAGCCACTAATTCTTTACCAGGATTACCAGAACTTTTACTTAATTTAGCCTCCTGCTTAAGTAAATAAGCCACAGGTGGACCGCTGACAGTAAAATCATGAGAGCGATCATCCTTTATGGAAATTCGCACTGTTACTAAATCGCCTACTTTATAATTAGCGTTAGCAGCGCTAGTAACTTTATTAAAAGCTTCACAAAACTTAGGAACAGGTATACCACGTGGACCAAGTACTGAAGCAATTTTCGGTCCTGGAATTGCTTTCCCAGCTTCCATAAGTAAGTTAATCTTAGCAACTATAACACTCATAATTAATCCTCTATTTTCTCTACTTGAGCCAGATCAAACTCTATTATTGTCGGCTTACCTAAAATTGATACTTCCACATTAATAATTTTTTTCTCATCGTTCACCATATTTACCTTACCAGTAAAATTTTGAAAAAGACCATCATTAATTTTCACTTTTTCACCTTTTTCATAACCATAACCTAACTTCTTTGTCTCTTGAGCATTATAAAGTGCATTACACATTGAGTGAATCTCATCGTCCAAAATCACCTTTGGAATATTACCATTTTTCAAAAACCCATAAACCTTAAGAGATTTTGGTATATTATTGATAAAATTCAATACTTCATCGCATAAATTCACGTATAAAAAGACATAACCAGGAAAGCATTTCCTTCGTGTAGCAATTTTCTTAGATTTCAACTCTACTTCACTTAGCTCTTCATATGGAATAAAAACTTCCTTAAAGTAACCATTAACACTCAATCTCATAGAATTTTCCAATATATGTTGGCGCACTTTCTCTTCACAATTGGAAGCAACTCTCAAGATATACCATTTATATCTATTAAATTCTTTACACTTTAAACTTATCTCATCATCTGAAATCATCTCAAAATCACCAGATTCGCTACTGCAGAATCCAGGCGTTTGGTTCAAAATATTTTTGCTTTCATCACATAGATGCATATATACATACACTTCACATAACTCTTTTATATCAGACTTTGAATTACATACCGTTTGATAAGGAATAAACACTTCCTTAAAATAAACAGCATTACTTACCAATTCGCGTATATTTTGCTCATATCCATAATCAACTCTAATGATATACCATTTATATTCACATTCCATAAATAATTCCAAATAAAGCCTTAATTACGTAAAGAGACATAAAATCCACAAAACAGAAGAAAATCGAAAAGCATAATATAACAATCATCACAACAAATAGAGATGACAACACCTCCTGTTTCTTTACCCAAGCATTCTTCGTATTTCTTGCTTTATATCATAGAAAAAAACACACAAACTTTTTAACATTTTCACCACAACATTAATGCAGGAGCGATAGGAATTGAACCTACAACCTCTGGTTTTGGAGACCAGCGCTCTACCAATTGAGCTACACTCCTATAACTCAAACTCTCACTCCAAAATCTCAGAAACAACAC